>CM065174.1:27602219-27737219 GCA_033026295.1 Channa striata | reverse complement strand
TGAAATTGATTAACAGTATTTCCTCATAATTCTGTTATCTGACCATTTTCTAATAACATTTGAATTTAGTTTATTGGACTACACAGCAGCTAGAAAAAAGTTTTGCTTCAGTAGATGTTTATCTGAAAACACTGAACAAATTTAAGGAAATGATCCCTTCATCATTTACTTCAACATGAACTGATATAACTGAGAGTAGCCTCATTAACTGTACTCCTGTACAAGTTGATTACCTTACTGATAATCATGCAGCATCTTTACGTTCCATACTTGATAGTGTTGCCCCTCTAAAAAACAAGGCAGTAATTCTGAACAGTCGATCTCCATGGTATAGCTCGCAAACCCGCAATTTAAAGCAGGCGTCACGAAGACTAGAAAGGAAGTGGCGTTTCACTCATTCACAAGAATCACGCCTAGCCTGGAAAAAGAGTTTATACTTATACAAATTAGCACTCCGTAAAGCCAGAACAGCTTATTATTCATCACTAATAGAGGAAAACAAGAACAACCCCCGGTTTCTTTTCAGTACTGTAGCCAGGCTGACTAAGAGCCATAGTTCAGTTGAGACTAGTATTCCCTCAACGCTATGTAGCAATGACTTCATGACCTTCTTCACAAACAAAATCATAGCTATTAGAAATAAAATTCCCCAGACCCTCCCCACAAAAACAACAGAATTAGAATCATCAGTAAGTCCTCAGTCCCTTTTAGACTGCTTTGTGCCCATAGACCTTGCTGAGTTAACTTCAACTATTATGGCATCTAAACCAACAACATGTCTGCTAGACCCTATTCCAGTTAGACTGCTCAAAGATGCTCTACCCTTATTAGACACGTTCGTATTAGATATCATTAATCTATCTTTACAAACCAAAGGCCTATAAGGTAGCTGTAATCAAACCTCTACTTAAAAAACCTAGTCTGGATCCAGATGTCTTGGCCAATTACAGACCAATATCCAATCTCCCTTTTATTTCTAAAATACTTGAAAAAGTAGTTACAAAGCAATTATGTGACCACCTGCGCAGAAACGACTTGTTTGAAGAATTTCAGTCAGGATTTAGAGTTCATCATAGAACAGAAACCGCACTGATTAAAGTCACCAACGATCTTCTTCTGGCTTCAGATAACGGACTTGTCTCTATACTAGTTCTGCTAGATCTTAGTGCTGCATTTGACACCACTGATCACAGAATATTATTACAGAGACTAGAACATGTAATTGGAATTAAAGGAACTGCACTAAACTGGTTTAAATCGTATCTATCAGATAGATTCCAATTTACTCACGTTAATGATGAATCTTCCACATACACAAAAGTTAGTTATGGAATTCCACAAGGCTCTGTATTAGGACCAATACTCTTTACTCTATGTCTCCCCTTGGCAACATTATTAAAAAAAACACTGTAAATTTTCACTGCTACGCTGATGACACGCAGTTATATCTATCTAAGAAACCTGATGAAACAAATCAATTAATCAAACTACAAGCATGTCTAAAAGACATAAGGGACTGGATGACATATAATTTCCTTCTTCTAAACTAAATTATATATGGGCCTAAAAGTCTAAGAAACATGTTTTCCAACCATATCGCTACTTTAGATGACATAACTCTGGCCCCCAGTAGTACTGCAAAGAATCTGAGTCATTTTTGACCAGGATTTGTCATTTACCTCGCACTTAAAACAAATTTCTAGAACAGCCTACTTTCATCTACGGAACATTGCCAAAATTAGGAGCATCCTGTCTCAAAGCGATGCTGAAAAACTGGTGTTATGGCCAAAAAACTTGGAAGCAAGTTAGAAACAAGAGGCAACTGAAAATGATCATTGTGCAATTGAATGAACAATTCCGTAAAACACAGAAAACAAGGAGGAGAGAGGAAACGGCATGGAGCAGTGACACTCGAGCGGATCAGACACTGATTCTGATAGATTCTGTGAGGCTCTTGTGTGCTTTTACTGCTCAACAATGCAAATCATACATACAGTTGAATAAACATTGATCAGGAGTCCTAATTAGCAAGTCTCTGTTACTGTCTCCCCCTGCTGGGACAGCTACCTGTGGGGAAGCTAGTGTTAAACAAGGTTTAGACAGAAGGTCTGCTTAAGGTGTCAATAAGTATTCAAAGGAACAATAGGGTCTGTTAAGGTGTCAAGGAAGATTCTGGGATTCAATGTTTCTGCTAGTTCCCGTTGGCTTCCTACTGAGTGGCGGGGACTTGTCTGGCCTCAGCCAGAAGAGTGAACAGATGGTCAGATGGTCATTGATCCAAATTTCCCTCACAAGTGGTTCATGCATTCATTACTTCTAGATTGGACTACTGTAACTCTCTACTTTCAGGCTGCCCCAGTAACTCTCTAAAAAGCTTCAATTAATCCAAAATGCTGCAGCAAGATTACTGACTGGGATTGGTAAGAGAGATCATATTTCACCTTCATTAGCTTCTCTCCATTGGCTTCCAATTAAATGTAGAATAGAATTTAAAACCCTTCTTCTTACCTATAAAGCTTTAAATGGTTAAGCTCCATCATATCTAAAAGATCTCCTTGTACTATATCATCCTACTAGACCACTTCGGTCCCAAAATGCAGGCCTACTTATGGTTCCCGGAATTTCCAAAAAGAGAATGGGAGGCAGAGCCTTTAGCTATCAAGCTCCTCTCCTGTGGAACCAGCTCCCAGTCCAGATTCGGGAAGCAGACACCCTCTCTATTTTTAAGACTAGGCTCAAAACCTTCCTCTTTGATAAAGCTTATAGTTGGTTATAGTCATGCTGCTATAGGCTTAGACTGCTGGGAGACTCTGCACTGCGCCACTTCCTCTTTTCATTCTCTCCTCTCACCCCACATCTATAATGTCACCACTGTATGACATTAACTCTGTATCTTCTTTGTCCCGTAATCGTCTTTCTCCCTCTCTGTCTCCCTCTCTCTGTCCCTGTCCTCAGGTGTCCCCGGATTTGGCACTGTGTGTCCTCCAGTGTGCAGCTACTGGTCCTACTAACCTGCTCAATGTTTTGTTGTTGCTTTTGTTGCTCTGTTCTTTTCTCTCTCCACTTTCCCCAACCGGTCAAGGCAGATGTCCGCCCACCCTGGAGGTTTCTTCCGTTAGAGAGAGAGAGAGAGAGAGAGAGAGAGAGAGAAACTGATAAATCATTTGTCTGACAGACTTTGAGTCAGAAGCTGCAGCTTCTCCTCCTCCTCTCTCTGAGGATGGATGATCTCTGCTTTCCACAACTGCTCAATGACTCCTGTAGGAAACCAGAGATCAGTCAGTCTAAATCTGCCTTACTGTTCTTCACATTGCTGTCAATCATTCCTGTTTTCTCTGTGTCTCTCAACCTTCTCCTCATCATCTCAGTCTCCCACTTCAGGCAAAGATAAATTTGACAAAACTTGCAACTGATTATTTTCATAAGTGGGAATACTCTGATTTACAACAAAATGTTATTAGAGTTAGTGTGTGAATGAACTTGACACATCTTGACACCAGCCGTATTTTTTTGAATGTTCAATGTCCAAATGTGCCACAGGTAAGACATATCACTTTACATGAATGTCTCATATTACATTACATGTCTTTGTCTCCCTGCAGGCAGCTGCACACACCCACCAACCTCCTCCTCCTCTCTCTGGCTGTCTCAGATTGTCTCGCTGGGATTGTGACACTGATTGATGTTTCCAAACAATTAACCTGTTGGCTTTTGGGCGACATCGTATGTTCTTTATATGTTTATATGAGTTCAATCATTGGCGGTGTCTCAGTAGGAAACATGATTCTTATATCAGTCGACCGTCATGTGGCTATTTGTGACCCTCTGCATTATCCGACCAGAGTCACTGTGACAAGGGTTAAAATGTGTGTTTGTATGTGTTGGACTTGTTATGTTGTCTACAGTGGTCTTATTTTAAAGGACAGCCTGACTCAACCAGGCCGACATAGGCCCTGCTATGGACAGTGTGTGATGAAGGTTGATGGCATTTCAGCAATGGTTGACGATGTTTTGTCATCTTTCGCTCCAGTCGCTGTGATCATAATTCTGTATCTGAGAGTGTTTGTTGTGGCTGTGTCTCAGGCTCGTGCCATGCGCTCTCATGTTGCAGCCGTCACACTCCAACATTCAGGGACTGTAAAGGCGAAGAAATCGGAGCTGAAAGCAGCCAGGACTCTGGGTGTTGTTGTACTTGTGTTTTTAATCTGTTTCTGTCCATATTACTCTCGCTCTTTTGTCCCAGCTGACTCTGTAGACTTTCGTCTATATTCACTCATTATTTATTTTCTCTTAAATATTAACCCGAGTCTGAATCCTCTGATTTATGCTTTGTTCTACCCCTGGTTTAGAAAATCTATCAGACTCATTTTGTCTCTTCAGATCCTGCAGCCTGGCTCCCGTGAGACCAACATGCTGTAAACAGACACTGTGCAGTGACTTAAATGTGATCTGCTCTATGGACAGAAAATATCATTTGTACTTGTTCTTCAGTGAGTAAATTTCAAATTCAGACATTAAAAATGACAACTATGACAAAACAATCTGTTACTTTAAAATGTTAAACTTGTTTTGACTAGATCTGTGATCAGGACTCTTACAACCAAACACACGTGTGCGTATGACATAAGGCAACCATGACAAAGTGGAGAAGAGCAATAGTGAAGCAGCAGAATAAACCATTTGTTCCATGTTCAGACAGACGGGGACACAAGTGTTCCACCAACCACAGCCACACAGAGACAGTCTAATGCAGGAGTCAGTGTGAGGGACATCATGGAATTGAGTGGACACAGGGGAGATCAAATAAACACACAGATTTTTTAGGTGTTGCAGAACAGAAAACATATCTGATCATAAAACATGTTTGTCTCTCAATTGTGAAAACGCACTAAAAAGTTACTGGAGACCAACCACTGAGGACAGGAAACGATGGAGCAGCAAACTGTTAGAACAAAATGTTACTGACAGTTAATGAATTTGAGGTGTTTACTGACTATTTAACATAGACGTTTCTAATTCTAACACTAAAAAAATCTGACAAATATAAAACACTTGAAAAGTTTTTCCACCTTGAGCGTGGCTTAGAATATGTGTAAGTAAAATTAAAAACAAGTCTAAATGTTTAGCTGTGAACGAACTAAAATAAAAACTAAAATTGTTAACACACTATTCACTAAATCACAAACCTGCACATACGCGATGTGCTATTAATTTATTTAGAACCACATTCTTTGCATGGACTAAAAAAAAAAAAAAATCACTCAAATTTTGTCTGGACTGGAATCCCCTTTTCCATGTTATTTTTAAATTATCAGACTATATAAACAAAGTACAGTTCAGCAGCATCTTGCCTTTAGAAATATTTGTTTAATTGTTGTCTACATGTTTTAAACCAGTATTTTTCTGTCAGTGATTTTGTGAACTCACTGGCACATCATAGTGTCAAACTCAAACTCCTCACAATTGTAGAAAAACATCTGTGCACCAAAATAAACATTTGTACCTAAAGGAAACTATCACTTGGTGAAATAAAATGATCATTGGTCTGAAATCATAACTCTTCTCAACTGTGTGTTATGAGTCTTACTCCTTAAGTAATTTTTATTATAATTTTATTATTCATAATAAAATTGCTGGTCACAGTCCTGCTTTGTGTTGGATGTAGCTGATCAACATCTCCTAGATGTTATGCAAGTAGCAGAGAATCTTTCCAGTAGCTCAGTACTCTGGCCTCCACCTGTCGCCTGGTGTAGCACCAGGTGACAGGAGTGGGATGGACTGAACTGGACCTGGTAGATGTTTTTGACAATGTCAGCTCTGAGCTTGGTTTTGGCTTTGGTTTAACACATGAATGATTTGAAAGAGAATAATCAAGAGTTCCATCCATCCGAGGGGTTAAAAACTCCCATGTAGGTCCACCATTTTCCAAATCTCTTCCATCAGCCCAACATCCATAAGTAGAGCATTACACACTTTAGTCAATTGCTCTACAGTCAGTTGGCACGATGTCCTCATATTTCTCAGATGTAGCTTCTCCACTTCAGATTCAAACATTTTATCACACGCTGCAGGTGCAAGCAATAAAATGAAGACTTATGTAACTTAATTGGCCCTTTATACTCTATCTATAGTTGTTCTCACTTCAGGATGAAGTAACAGCCAAACATCTCAGCGGTGCCTTTAAATGTTGTACCCTTATTTCTGGGGAGAGAAGGGTTGAGAAACCAACACACTGCCCTCCCCGTTAATCATATGTATTTAAAGAAGAATCTCTCTCCTCCTGCTGGAGCCCCAAGGTAATAGGCATCAGTAGAGGATCGATACGCAATCAACCCATACAGACGAGAATTCTCACTACGTGTCTGCACTTTACTCTCTGTCTCACTGACTGAACTGTCCGGACAGATGACGACCCATATGAGAGCTCCACATACTCAAATTAGGGTAATCTGATTGGCTTAATAAAAGCTAAACAAATTAAATGTTCTCTGGAAACGTGACCATTACCTTCTACCTGTTACATACTCCTCCTCAAAAATAGATGTTGTTCCCAACATCCAAACTTTTAACTAACAGTACAAATGAAGTTTCTAATTAACCAAGAACACAAAGCACTGCGTGGTGGTGTGTAAGATGACTCTGGTGGTCAGGAACAAGAAGAGAGGAAAGACAGAAAAAAGACCAAGTGGTAGAAGCTAAAGAATGAAGAAACTTGTAAGGAATTCACGCAGAAGTTGAAACAAGCTCTGAGTGGTCAGGAAGAGGTTCCAGATGACTGGGAAACTACAGCAGAGGTAATCAGGGAAACAGGTAGGAAGGTGCTTGGTGTGTCGTCTGGAAAGAGGAAAGATGATAAAGACACTTGGTGGTAGAATGAGGAAGTACAGGACTGCATCCAGAGGAAGAGTGTAAAGGAAAATTTAAGAGTGATTGCATTTTAATGCTTATGCTTAGTTGTAAGGTCAAATGATATTCAGTGTTGTTATGAAGAATGTTGAGACATAGCATCGTTTATCTCATATACATGTTTTTGTCTGAGAAGTGTCGACTTAACCATACCAAGGTTGTCTGCTATCTGACAGTAAGCTATGGTCACCTGGAGACATACGACAAACATGTTTTGCCC
The DNA here is from genome assembly GCA_033026295.1 of Channa striata. Taxonomy (NCBI): domain Eukaryota; kingdom Metazoa; phylum Chordata; class Actinopteri; order Anabantiformes; family Channidae; genus Channa; species Channa striata. Next base: position 27,730,093 of record CM065174.1, on the reverse strand, counting down.
AGCAGCAGAGGGGTATAAAACATGTGTGTGATGTATCAGTCTTTAGAACGGCACTAGACAGGGGATGAAAATCTGTCTGTGAACTTCTCTCTTGCAAGATAATAAAACCCTTAAAAGACATCCTGGATGCAAGCTTCTTTATTGACTACACTCAAGGTGTCTGGGACCAGTAGTTGTCAAGATAGATTTTTTCCATGACAATTTGGTGGCAGTGGTGGGATCTGCTGAGCGGTCGTCGGGGGAGTGAGTGGACAGTGGTCAGTGCACACCCTGGAAGAGAAACAAAACTAATTCCAGCCTCAACCTCCGTGAAAGAATGAGCGTGGAGATGGGGGACTGAACACAGCTCCTCTGATCGCCGTCGCCAGATCCTCGAACTCAAATTTAACACTGGTCAACACTGAATACTGGGTGAGTCGTAAAGAAGTTTTTAAATGACTTTTGGTGAGCTCAAGTTGCAATTCTTGGTTGAATTAATCTGAACAACTGGACGACTCCTAGTCAGTGGGGGAGGATAAGTGTCATTGACAGTTAGGGATCTAACTTACTCCTAGTTAGCTGTGGGAGTATAAGTGTCAGCAACCGAGTTGGACGAAGGGGCCAACAGGTCCTAGTGGCTAAGGACTAGAAGTGATAGCCATAGCGCTAAGTGATTGGGAGCTTAGAGTGGACAATCACCCTCACAGAGACATCTGTGTTGAAGGTTCTGTGCACAGACTTCCCATGGGAAACAGGGTAAGTAAGGGGTTAGAATCCCCAGAAGGTGACAAAAGTCTTAAATGTTTGACAATTTGGACTTCAGATTTTGGTTTTCCTCTAGGACGTTCTTTTAAAAAAGATCAGTTAAAGAAATTAGAAGAGAAATTGTTAAATAAAGAGAAAAATCTAAAATCTAAAAAAAGAGTGTCAGGGAAAGACATACGGATGTGTGATTTATATAAAGAATGCTTAGATATGTGGAAAACCGAAGTAGAATACAGGGAGAGAAAACGATTACAAAAGCAAATGACTACTGAACCACACAGAACAGATAATGCTTCAATAGAAAAACGTCATCAGCACACACAGCATACACAATTACCACCATATACTCGCAGTGTGTCTTCTCCTCTCTACCCAGACCTTACGGCACTGAAACTGGACTCCGACTTGGACTCCTACCCGGCAGTTCCGCCACCGCCACCAGTTCAAGGAGCCGAGGGAGGACAATATCCAGCACCAGTTCGAAAAGCAGAAGAGATGCCACCTCCAGTTCAAGCAGCAGAAGGAGGACAGCCTTTACAACCGGATTCTACATCTACATCTTCAGCCACTTCGGGGGGGCCATCTGGTCTATTAAGCCGAATGCAAACCAGATCAATGAAAGATGAATACAGAGAAAAAGAGTTTAATGCACCTATGATCGAAGTGGCTGGTCCAGAGGGTCCACAACTGGTCTTTAGGGCTTGGACTGACGATGATGTTCGTGCTGCGGGCAGTCACCTGCCTAATCCAGTTAATTCTGGTGCCATTTTTGCGGAAGAACTCCAAGCATTCTGCAAAGACTTTAGACCCACTGGAGCTGAACTAAGACGGCTTTTAATAACAAAGACAAAACCATCTGACCTGCAGAAAGTCATGATGAAACTACCACAGGCTGATTGCAAATGTGAAAGCCCAGACTGGAACCATGCTGACAACGCCATATACATAGAAGCAGTTCACATTTTGACAGAAGAATTCAAACTCAAGTTCCCAGTGAAAATTAATATAATGAAAATAACTACTTGCAAACAACGTGAAGATGAGACTGTTGATGATTATCTACACCGTCTGACAAATGTGTTTGATACTCATAGTGGTATTGAACATCCAACAAACTTGGGCGACTCTTGTGGATCATGGGAAATACACCTCACAAGTCACTTCTTGAAAGGACTTTTGCCTGACATTGCTGCAGAAGCGCGGAGGAGCTGCATAGGTGTAGACGTAGTAGCAAGACTGGAGGAAGTTCGCAAACATGCCAGACATGCCCAAAATCAGTCTCACAAGAGAAAGAAAGGCAAGGAGGAGAAAAACCAACGGGAACTTCACCTGGCAACTGTCACCATGATGAATACTGTAACAGATAGAAGGGGCCGTAGTGCATACCACGGACGACGGAACAACAGAGGACGAGGGGGCCGACCGAACCAAGACGATGAGTGCCTCAATTGTGGACGAAAAGGACACTGAGAAAGACAATGTCCCTCTGGGAAGGGACAATGTCCTTATTGCCAAAGAAGAGGACATAAGGCCAGAGACTGTCCTGAGAGGCCCTCTCCGGTGGCGGACTGAAGGGAGGGGGAAGAGCCGGTGTCCCAGGGACGGTTGCTCGTGACTGATAAAAAGGGGGGAGGTAACACACACACTGACACACACAGCAATGAAGACATGCTTACACACACATACACTGATGATGTGCTCGCTAACTGCAATGAAGAAATGCTTGCTCAGACATGCACTGATCAAATGCCAATTAAATGCAATGAAGACGGCTTGACAAATGAAGTGAGTGTGGATTTGATTGATCAATGTGTTCAATATCTGGAAGCTAAATTTAAACCACCTGTGGAAACCTATGCTCAGTATGAGGGAGAGAGTAAATTTCCTGAGTACACTGTAAAAGTGAACGGTCAAGAGGTGACATTTTTGGTAGACAGTGGAGCAACTAGGTCAGTTTTAAAAGCAACAGAACTTTCAACACCTCCTAAGATGAGTGGTAACTATGTGTAGAGTGTAGGTGTTTCGGGAAAACAGCAAAAAGAATATTTGACTCAGCCATTGTCTTGTGTTAGTTCTCAAGATCAATCTTTCAAACATGCATTTATGTTGTCAAAGTTGTGTCCTGTTAATTTGTTGGGGAGAGAATTGATGATTAAGTTAGGAATTAGTTTGATGTCGACATCAGAGGGAATAAAAGTGTTCAAAAATTCAGATTTACAAGTATACACCATGGTGAATTATAGACCTGATTCTTTGTTATATGTGTATGAATGGAAGCTGCAGCAGTCTGTCTTGTCTACAGAGTTACTCTCACGTGCACGAGCCCTGGTGTGTCCGACGTTCACAGATTTTATGTCAGAGAGTGATTTACATTGTACAGCACATGTTTCATGTGGACCTGATGTTCCTTACGAACAAAGATGGGATTCGGTGAGATCTGAGAAATTAACTAGTGTTTTTGTATTGGTCTGATAACAGATGTGCACTGTCTCTCTGAGTGAAGAACAGAATTGTCTTTGTGACGTTGTAAGTGCTGTTCCTCACATTTCGTTGACTGAATCAGAATCAGATGAATGGAGAGATTTAGGATATTTTGTAAAAAAGTGTTCTTCTGTACATGATTGGAAGCAACTTGAAACTAATTCAGCTGTGATGTTTTCAGCGACTGCAGGCGCCTACAGAATGTCTCTTATCTCTGTTTTACATGCCACACGATCAGTTTGTCTAGTGCCTGAGAAAAACACACACACACACACAACCTCTTTCTTATCAGAAACAGAGGCAGCAACTTTACCAGCACTGAGAAGTGTGCCTGAAAGTTTATGGGCAAAACACAAATATGATGTAGGTTTCATAAAAAATTGTGAGCCTGTCATAGTAACACCAAAGTCCTCTTACAGGCCCAGTAAACGTCAGTACTCTTTGAAACAAGAGGCCATTGATGGAATAACACCAGTGTTTGAGTCTCTTAGAGATGCGGGTGTAATAGTTCCCTGTGACTCTAGTCCATGCAGTACACCCATTTTTCCTGTCAAAAAGATCAGAGACAAAAATCAGCCTACTGAATGGCGATTTGTTCAAGACCTCCAAGCAGTTAATGCTGCAGTTCAGCCTCGAGCTAACAATGTGCCAAACCCCTACACCATTCTTTCACAAGTTCCATCTGACGCCGAGTGGTTTTCGGTTGTTGATTTAGCAAATGCATTTTTCAGTGTCCCTGTTCATCCAGACAGTCAGTTCTGGTTTGCCTTTTGGTTTAATAACCGTATGTGGACGTGGGGGCGTTTAGTCCAGGGTTACTGCGAATCACCACAAATATATAATGAAGCTTTACGTCGAAGCCTTGAACCTCTCACTCTCACTCCGGGTTCTGCTCTTTTGCAATATGTTGATGACATCATGATCTGCAGTCCCACACGTGAGCAGTGTGAAGCTGATACAGTGGCTCTGCTTAATCATCTAGCAAAAGAGGGCCATAAAGCCAGCCTGTCCAAACTTCAGTTCGTACAACAGAGAGTTATTTTCCTAGGTCATGTAATATTAGCAGAGGGAAAATCTCTTTCCGATAAAAGAGTTGATGCGATTCAAAATTTGCCAAAACCTGTCACTAAGAAACAAATTATGTCTTTTTTGGGAATGTGTTCCTACTGTAGAAACTTCATACCTAATTATGCTGTTCTTGAAGCTCCTCTCAGCTCATTAATCCATGGAAAATCATTGAAATCACATGACAAAGTCACTTGGACTCCGGAAGCAGACAAAGCTTTTGTGGACATGAAACTTGTCTTGCAGTCTGCTCCCACTCTTGGTCTGCCTGATCCTACTCAGCCTTTTGTGCAAACTGTTGATGAGAAAAACGGCTGTATGACTTCTGTTCTCTTACAACAGCATGGTGGCAAACTCAGACCTGTAGCCTACTTTTCTTGTAAACTTGATCCGGTTGCTGCAGGTCTTCCTCGCTGTTTGAGAGCTGTGGCAGCAGCAGAAAAAGCTGTCCTTGCATCACGTGATATTGTAGGATATTCTGATCTTACTCTACTTGTTCCACATGCTGTGTCTCTCATTCTTTTGGAACAAAGAACTTCACATTTGTCCACAGCACGCTGGTTAAGATACAACACGGTGCTTTTAGACATGCCTAATATAACTGTGAAGCGATGCACCGTACTAAATCCTGCCACACTTTTACCAACTCCTGATGATGGTGAACCACATAACTGTGTTGCTTCCCTCCAACAGGTCTGCACTCCTAGACCTGATCTGCAAGAAACACCACTTACTAATCCTGATCTTGTTCTGTTTGTAGATGGCTCTGCATTCAGGGATCCGGACACTGGCACATCATGTGTGGGTTATGCAGTGTGTTCTGAACACGAAGTGTTAACCTCAGGTCCCTTACCATCACATTACTCAGCCCAGGCAGCTGAACTCGTAGCCTTGACTGAAGCATGTAAGCTGGCAGCAGATAAGACAGTGACAGTATATGTTGATTCACGTTATGTTTTTGGGGTCGCACATGATTTTGGTGCTCTGTGGCGACATAGAAATTTCCTAAAGTCTGATGGAAAACCCATCCTTCACCATGAAAAAATAACAGCACTTTTAGATGCAATGCTTCTCTCAAAAGCTATTGCTGTCTGTAAGTGTGCTGCTCACACTAACAACACTGATTCGGTTTCTTTAGGTAACAGCAGAACTGATGCTGCTGCTAAGGCTGCAGCACGTTTACCATTTCCTGCAGAACAAACACTCTTCTCAGATGACGCAAATGACTCTCCACCTCTTTCACTGACTGCTATGCAATCTTTTTCTACTCCGCAGGAGAGACAACACTGGAAAACCTGTGGTGCTGTATTTAGTGATGATGTTTGGTGGGGCCCTGATAACAAACCATGCCTTCCAAAACACTTCTTCCCACATTTTGCTAAGTTGACACATGGCCTCGACCATGTGTCAAAAGGGGGGATGGTGTCAGCGCTTACAAAGCATTGGTTTACAAAAGGTTTTACTTCCTACGCACAAAAGTTTTGTCAGTCATGTATGATATGTGCCACACACAATACTGGACGCACACACACACACACACACACAACAGCAGGCTGCACATCCACAACCTACAAGACCATTTGAACATTTGATGATGGATTTCATTGAACTGACTCCCTCAGAAGGGAAAAGATTTTGTCTAACGATGGTTGATATGTGGAGTAAGTGGATTGAAGTATTTCCTGCAAAACATGCAAACAGTGCTACAGTGGCAAAAGCATTGCTCACTGAGATAATTCCTCGCTGGGGCTTTCCTGGAAAAATCTCCAGTGATAACGGTTCCCATTTTGTAAATGAAGCCATTTCCCAGGTTGGTGAGTTTTTGGGGATACATTTAAAAAGACACTGTGCATATCATCCGGCCAGTGGGGGGGGTATTGAACGACTCAATGGAGTTTTGAAACAGAAACTGAAAAAATGTTGTGAAGAAACAGGCTTGACATGGCCAAAAGCCTTGCCTGTGGTCCTGATGTACATGAGGATGAGGGAGAGACATAACAGTAAGTTGAGGCCATTTGAAATCCTGTTTGCACATCCGCCATATGTTGGTCTAAACCCAGAAACCAGGGCTCATCCTTCTTCCACACTGTGTGAGAATGACATGTTACAATACTGTAAATCTCTGTCTACGACTGTGTCTCAGATATCTCAACAGGTGAAAGCAGCTCTCCCATCTCCAGCAGAAACTACACTGCATCCCTTCAAACCTGGTGACTGGGTGATCGTGAGAGAACTTCGTCCAAAACACTGGAAGTCTAGGAAGTGGAACAGGTCATTCCAGGTGCTCCTGACCACCCACACGGCAGTGAAGGTCGCGGAGAGAGCCACTTGGATACACACAACCCATTGCAAGAAGGTGCCAGAGCCTGAGGACAACTTCTCCACGTCTGTGCACGACGCTCACCGGAGGGCAAAAGCCTCGAGGGAGCTAGGGAGCCAGTCGGAGGAGAAAACTCACTAATTCACTTGCACTCAACCATTCTCCCGGTGACAAGGAGGACGAGTGCAATTAGGCGTGGCTGCACTCTGAGTCTGTAAACCGTGAAGAAGGAGATAACTGAGTGAGAGTAAAGCGACAGTGAGAACAACACCATGGAAAACAGGATACGACTCCTTGTGCCATGGATACTGCTGGCGTACACATTAATCCTATGGACAGCCCTACAGCTAAGTGTACCACAGCACACAACACGAGCAAAGCGCGCCCTTGATGGAAGTGCTTTAGAAACAGCAAAGGAAGCCATATTAAAGAATCCCACAGGAAACCTGTGGTTGACTTATCTGAACTTCACGGCTAAGAAGATGACAAATTCCTCTTGTATAATGTGTGCAGCTGCCAGACCTTTCCTACTGGCAGTCCCAGTGCCCTTCAACAGCTCACAATGTTACACACAACTATTGCATTCAACATTATTCAATGGAAATGAATTACAATTGACAAAAACAAATGTTACAAGAATAATAGGTGAATGTGATTGGGAAATCCTGCATCTTGCTGCAGTAATGAAGATGGTAGTGTTTGGGGAATGGCTGGGATAAAACGCCAGAAATATCCACAGCCTGCTCCCTCTCCTTACACCATCTGTTCCACCTGTGAGTTTGAGTGCTTCAGTAGAAAACAGGAAAATGGCAACCCTCAAGGACACTTTCTGAACTGTTCTCTCACTTGGGAGCTAGTGGAAAGTCCCATGAAATCTACCTTAAGTGGATCTACATTCTCCTGGTATCCACAGAACAACCGGTACCCACCTAATCCTGAATACCTGAACAGCCAAACCATGGCTTTAACAGACATCTGGTGGATCTGTGGAGGAGAACCACAACAGACTCTACCACCGAATTGGACAGGAACTTGCACACAGGTGATGTTTGTGTCACCAGTGAAGGTGGGAATTGAGCAAGACATTTTACCACATTCCAGGGGAAAACGCAGTGCCCCTAGAGGGTCATTTGATGAAAACCTTTACATAAATGAGATTGGGGTTCCAAGAGGGGTACCGGATGAATACAAAGCTAGAAATCAAATAGCCGCAGGATTTGAGTCTATTTTGTGTTGGTGGTGTACTATTAATAAAAATGTTGACTGGATTAACTACATATATTACAACCAACAGCGCTTCATCAATCGCAGCTCTGATGCTGTAGAGGGCCTGGCAGAGCAGCTGGGGCCTACCTCCTTGATGTCCTGGCAAAACAGAATGGCCCTAGATATGCTTCTTGCTGAAAAGGAAGGTGTTTGTGTAATGTTTGGAGATTCATGTTGTACTTTCATTCCTAATAAAACTGCCCCTGATGGAAGTGTTACCAAAGCCTTAGAGGGTCTCAGGTCCCTTAGAGAAGAGCTCTCACAAAATTCAGGTGTTAATATTGGATGGACCAATTGGATTGACCGAATGTTTGGTAAATGGAAGTCTATTATACTGTCTTCACTTACTTCTATACTCACAGTTTTTGCATTTTGTGGATGTTGTGTTATTCCATGTGTAAGAGGTCTGATACCCCCCCACAACTCCCACAACTCCCACATTCCTATAGAAACTGTGTCTGTTCCCCGATTAACTAAATTTTACAAACTAAAAATGATCACAAGAGGAGTTAATCATAATAACTTAATAAAAATCAGGACTGCTCCTCTTACTGAACAAAAAACTAAAACACTTAAATGTGGATTATTAAATATCAGATCTCTCTCATCTAAATCTCTGTTAGTAAATGACTTGATAAGTGATCATCAATTCGATTTATTTTGTCTCACTGAAACCTGGTTGCAGAAGGAAGAATATGTTAGTTTAAATGAGTCGACCCCCCCAAGTCATATTAACTATCATGTTCCTAGAACCTCAGGCCGAGGTGGAGGAGTAGCAGCAATTTATCACTCAAGCTTACCGATAAACCCTAGACCTAAACATAGTTATAACTCATTTGAGAGTCTTACTCAGACTTTCACACCCAAGTTGGAAAACTCAAAATCCACTTCTATTTGTTATTGTGTACCGTCCTCCAGTCCCTTATTCTGAATTTTTGACTGAATTCTCAGATTTTCTAGCCGACTTAATGCTTAGTGCAGATAAAGTCATCATAGTGGGCGATTTTAACATTCATGTAGATGCTGACAGTAACTCCCTCAACACAGCATTTACTTCATTATTACATTCAATTGGTTTCTCTCAAATTGTAAATGAACCCACTCACTGTTTTAGTCACACCCTAGACCTTGTCCTTGCACACGGTATTGAAATTGATAAACTAACAGTATTTCCTCATAATTCTGTTCTCTCTGTCCTAATAACATTTGAATTTAGTTTATTGGACTACACGGCAGCTAGAAAGAAGTTTTGCTTCAGTAGGTGTTTATCTGAAAACACTGAACAAATTTAAGGAAATGATCCCTTCATCATTTACCTCAACATGTACCGATATAACTGAGAGTAGCCTCATTAACTGTACTCCTGTACAAGTTGATTACCTTACTGATAATTATGCAGCATCTTTACGTTCCATACTTGATAGTGTTGCCCCTCTAAAAAAGAAGGCAGTAATTCTGAATAGGCGATCTCCATGGTATAGCTCGCACACCCGCAATTTAAAGCAGGCGTCACGAAGACTAGAAAGGAAGTGGCGTTCCACTCATTCACAAGAATCACGCTTAGCCTGGAAAAAGAGTTTATACTTATACAAATTAGCCTCCGTAAAGCCAGAACAGCTTATTATTCATCACTAATAGAGGAAAACAAGAACAACCCCCGGTTTCTTTTCAGTACTGTAGCCAGGCTGACTAAGAGCCATAGTTCAGTTGAGACTAGTATTCCCTCAACGCTATGTAGCAATGACTTCATGACCTTCTTCACAAACAAAATCATAGCTATTAGAAATAAAATTCACCAGACCCTCCCCACAAAAACAACAGAATTAGAATCATCAGTAAGTCCTCAGTCCCTTTTAGACTGCTTTGTGCCCATAGACCTTGCTGAGTTAACGTCAACTATTATGGCATCTAAACCAACAACATGTCTGCTAGACCCTATTGCAGTTAGACTGCTCAAAGATGCTCTACCCTTATTAGACACGTTCATATTAGATATCATTAATCTATCCTTACAAACAGGATATGTACCAAAGGCTTATAAGATAGCTGTAATCAAACCTCTACTTAAAAAACCTAGTCTGGATCCAGATGTCTTGGCCAATTACAGACCAATATCCAATCTCCCTTTTATTTCTAAAATACTTGAAAAAGTAGTTGTAAAGCAATTATGTGACCACCTGCGCAGAAACGACTTGTTTGAAGAATTTCAGTCAGGATTTAGAGTTCATCATAGCACAGAAACCGCATTGATTAAAGTCACCAATGATCTTCTTCTGGCTTCAGATAACGGACTTGTCTCTATACTAGTTCTGCTAGATCTTAGTGCTGCATTTGACACCATTGATCACAGAATATTATTACAGAGACTAGAATATGTAATTGGAATTAAAGGAACAGCACTAAATTGGTTTAAATCGTATCTATCAGATAGATTCCAATTTACTCACGTTAATGATGAATCTTCAACATACACAAAAGTTAGTTATGGAATTCCACAAGGCTCTGTATTAGGACCAATACTCTTTACTCTATATATGTCTCCCCTTGGCAACATTATTAGAAAACACTCTGTAAATTTTCACTGCTACGCTGATGACACGCAGTTATATCTATCTATGAAACCTGATGAAACAAATAAATTAATCAAACTACAAGCATGTCTTAAAGATATAAGGGACTGGATGACGTATAATTTTCTTCTTCTAAACTCAGATAAAACTGAAGTTATTGTATTTGGGCCTAATAGTCTAAGAGACATGTTTTCTAACCATATCGCTACTTTAGACGACATAACTCTTGCCCCCAGTAGTACTGCAAGGAATCTTGGAGTCATTTTTGACCAGGATTTGTCATTTACCTCACAGATAAAGCAAATCTCTAGAACAGCCTTCTTCCACCTACGGAACATTGCCAAAATTAGGAGCATCCTGTCCCAAAGCGATGCTGAAAAATTGGTTCATGCATTTGTTACTTCTAGATTGGACTATTGTAATTCTCTACTTTCATGCCCCGTAAGAGCACCACTGATGCCATTTTCACTTTGAGATTGTTGATGGAAAAGGACAGAGATGGTCAGAAGGAGCTGCATTGTGTCTTTGTGGATTTAGAGAAGGCGTATGACAGGGTGCAGAGGGAGGAGCTGTGGTACTGTATGAGATTGTCAGGAGTGGCAGTGAAGTACGTCAGAGTAGTTCAGGAAAGGAAAGGTTTACAGGACAGTGGTGAGACCAGCTCTGCTCTATGGATTAGAGACAGTAGCAGTGAGAAAGAGACAAGAGGCAGAGATGGAAGCAGCAGAGATGAAGATGTTGAGGTTCTTAGGAGTGACAAGGTTGGACAGAAGAAGGAACGAGCTCATCAGAGGGACAGCACACGTTTCCTGTGTTAGCAACAAAGTCAGAGAGGCCAGACTGAGATGGTTTGGACATGTGCAGAGGAGGGATAGTGAATATATTGGTAGAAGTATGTTGGAGATGGAGCTGCCAGGCAAGAGGGCGAGAGGACGACCAAGGAGGAGATATGTGGACGTTCTAACAGAGGACATGAGGTTAGCTGGTGTCAGAGAGGAAGATGCCCAGGATAGAGTGAGGTGGAAACGGATGATTCGCTGTGGCGACCCCTGATGGGAAAAGAAGAACAAGAAGAAGAACAAGAAGAAGAACAAGAAGAACAAAGCAACATTTCTGGCTATAGGAAAGTATTACAATCTTGGAACTTTTCATACACTCTTACATGTATGGGTAAGTGACTGGTGCTTGTTTCACTCTGTGGTTCCTTGTTCCCCACAGTAGACACTCAATTACACACAGTTATGAGATTTCCCTTGTGGAGTTCACTTAGGTTAACTACAGAAGCCATGGCATTAGATTACTGACTGGGATTGGTAAGAGAGATCATATTTCACCTTCATTAGCTTCTCTCCATTGGCTTCCAATTAAATGCAGAATAGAATTTAAAACCCTTCTCCTCACCTATAAAGCTTTAAACGGCCAAGCCCCATCATATTTAAAAGATCTCTTAGTACCATATCATCCTACTAGACCACTTCGGTCCCAAAATGCAGGCCTACTTGTGGTTCCCAGAATTTCCAAAAATAGAATGGGAGGCAGAGCCTTTAGCTATCAAGCTCCTCTCCTGTGGAACCAGCTCCCAGTCCAGATTCGGGAAGCAGACACCCTCCTTATTTTTAAGACTAGGCTCAAAACCTTCCTTTTTGATAAAGCTTATAGTTGGTTATAGTCATGCTGCTACAGGCTTAGATTGCTGGGGGACTCTGCACTGATCCACTTCCTCTTCTCCTCATTCTCTCCGCTCACCCCACATCTATAATGTCACCACTGTATGACATTAACTCTGTGTCTTCTTTGTCCCGTAGTCGTCTCTCTCCCTCTCTTTCCCCCTCTCTCTCTCCCTGTCCACAGTTGTCCCCGGATTTGGCGCTGTGTGTCCTCCAGTGTGCAGCTACTGGTCCTATTAACCTGCTCAATGTTTTGTTGTTGCTTTTGTTGCTCTGTTCTTTTCTCTCTCCACTTTCCACTCTGCCCAACCGGTCAAGGCAGATGGCCGTCCACCCTGAGCCTGGTTCTGCTGGAGGTTTCTTCCGTTAAAGGGAGTTTTTCCTCTCCACTGTTGCCTATGGCTTGCTCAAGGGGGATTTGTTGGGTTTTCTCTACATGTTTGTATAGTCTTGACTTTATTATGTAAAGTGCCCTGAGATGACCTTGTTGTAAATTGGCGCTATATAAATAAAGTTGAATTGAATTGAATTGAATTAGAGCTGTACCCTTAGCCAAAAGCCAGTCCTGCGAGCCGGAGTTTAACCAGGAACCTAAGGATACCGCGTAAACAACCTGCAGTCCAGTGGTCATGTGTTGTATTTGTGGTGTGGTCAGCGTGTTTAGTTGTTAACTGAAAGGTTGGTGGATTGAGCCCACCCAGGGAGGACGGGACTATTAGCATTCGTTTTAGGATCGTGACAGATGTCAAGCCCCACAGGCTCTTCATTATTCTCAACCGCCTTTGGAGATGTGTTGCCTTTTGACTTTGTGATTTCGGGTCTTTCTAGCCTTGGCACAGATGTAGCACAAGATGCTAGCCACATGGTTATGGTGTTTAATGTATGCCCTGACTGCTAGCGCCTAGCACCCCGCTAATACGTGCTGTATTACCAGCTGATGGGATCAGGGCCTTTCTCAGCTCACTCCTAACATGTTCCACAGTGAGGGAGAGGGGGGTGTGCCGTGACTGGTCTGGAGCTGGGGTTTACCTATCCGACCATCTCTTAGTTACACTTGTTCTATAGTAAGGGCTCCTTAGATCGCTTTTTGAGATAAGACTCCAGAGTAAGACTCAGGTTGAATATGAACAGGGCCACCTGCAGACCTGGTCTGCACACTCCCTAGTTTTCTAGCTGATGTGATCAGGGCCTGTAGTCTTCATCTTTCTTAACTTTCTCCTAACCTGATCCACAGTGAGGCAGAGGGGGGTGTGCGGTGACTGGTCTGGAGCTGGGGTTTACCTATCCGAGCATATATTTACTACACCTGCTTGTGCTTTCCTCTGGAGTACGTGCCACACCCAGCTGACATAACGTTTTCTTGGAGATTTGGGTGACATTTACTTTTACAATAATGCATATATAATAATGGTTTTTTAGTCTATTGCCTTAACCACTTAGCCACACCAACTGTAGGATGGATGCCGTCTCTCCTAATAAGCCTAGGTTTTCCCCAAAAACTTTTCCAATTGTCTATGTAGCCCACATCGTTTGCTGGACACCACCTAGACAGCCAGCGGTTGAATGACGACATGCGGCTATACATGTCGTCACTGATCAGATTTGGCAGGGGTCCAGAGAAAACTACGGAGTCCGACATTGTCTTTGCAAAGTTACACACCGATTCAATATTAATTTTGGTGACCTCCGATTTGCGTAATCGGCGTCATTTGTTCCTGCATAAATAATGATCTTACTGTATCTACGTTTATCCTTAGACAGGAGTTTCAAATAGGATTTGATGTCGCCCGCTCTGGCCCCAGGGTAACATTGGACTATGGCCGCTGGCGTCTTCAAGTTCACATTTCTACATATGGAGTCGCCAATTACCAGAGTTCGTTCCTCAGTGGGTGTGTCGCTGAGTGGGGAAAATCGATTAGAAAGGTAATCCGGCTGGTGGTGAACCTGGGGCGTCTGTTTAGCATTAGATCGCTTACGAACAGTCACCCAGCTGGCCTGGCTTCCCGGCTGCGCGGGTACTGCTGGGGAACAACTAACAGTGGCTATGCTAAGTTGGCCTTAGTATGCCTAGGTGCTAGGCTAACGAAGCTAGATCAATTAGGTATAGTTAGCGTTAGCTAGTTTAGTTATTTCAGGAGAGAAGGTGTTTGTGTAAATAAATCTTATGCCCCAAGTGATATCTCTGTGTATAAACTAATTTTGAAAAGCGCTACGATTAACCAGTGAACAATTCTTCAGCAGAGACCCAACACAGTGTGAAGAAACAGGAAGTGACACAATACTCTTACCGCAGGAGGAGTCCCCTTTCTAGTTTGGTCTACTGTAATTCTCTACTTTCAGGCTGCCCCAGTAACTCTCTAAAAAGCCTCCAATTAATCCAAAATGCTGCAGCAAGATTACTGACTGGGATTGGTAAGAGAGATCATATTTCACCTTCATTAGCTTCTCTCTATTGGCTTCCCATTAAATGTAGAATAGAATTTAAACCCTTCTTACCTATAAATCTTTAAACGGTCAAGCTCCATCCTACCTAAAAGATCTCCTTGTACCACATCATCCTACTAGACCACTTTGGTCCCAAAATGCAGGCCTACTTGTGGTTCCTTGAATTTCCAAAAGTAGATGGGAGGCAGAGCCTTTAGCCATCAAGCTCCTCTCCTGTGGAACCAGCTCCCAGTCCAGATTGGGGAAGTAGACACTGTTGTAGAATTTTTCTGTCTTCCTTAGTCAGAGGTTAGATTTTGGAAGAACTGAAGACAAAGACTCAACGTGATGAACCATCTCAATTTAATACATGCCGGCATGGAGAAGAGTTGTTCATGTCTGGTTCTCCCTTGTTACTTCCAAACCCCTTCTACTTATACTCAATCTCAACAAAGGGAAACACCCTCACAAGAAAACAAATGTAGAAAAGCTTTTACATACAGTGGTCAGTCATCAGTAATTTTCTCTTTGAAGTCATTTGTTCTTTTAGATGGAAAACGTTTTACAGTATCTCAACCACAGGGTCCATGACCCCAGGCCCACTATAACTCTCTCTTCTTTGTCCCGTAGTCGTCTTTCTCCCTCTCTGTCTCCCTCTCTCTGTCCCTGTCTTTAGGTTTCCCCGGATTTGGCGCTGTGTGTCCTCCAGTGCGCAGCTACTGGTCCTATTAACCTGCTCAATGTTTTGTTGTTGCTCTGTTCTTTTCTCTCTCCACTTTCCACTCAGCCCAACAGGTCAAGGCAGATGTCCGCCCACCCTGAGCCTGGTTCTGCTGGAGGTTTCTTCCGTTAAAGGGAGTTTTTCCTCTTCACTGTTGCCTATAGTTGCTCAAGGGGGATTTGTTGGGTTTTCTTTACATAATAAAGTCAAGACTATACAGATATTTAAAGTGCCTTGAGACGACCTTGTTGTAAATTGGTGCTATATAAATAAAGTTCAATTGAAATTGAATTGTTCCCAAGGTTTAAATCATCGTATTAATTTGGATGATATTTTTGAAGCTTTGGAAAACCCAGAGGTTGTTAAGTTCATACGCAGTATAGACACCAGAAACATGTCCGTCATGTTTTTGACTCAAAATATTTTTCAAAAAGGTAAATACAGCTGAACTCTGAGTCTAAACAGTACGCATCTTGTCCTCTTTAAAAACCCCCGTGACAAGCTTCAAATCTCTATTGTGGCTCAACAAATGTTCTCCAGACAAAAAGCCTATTTTATGGAAAGTTATGATGACGCCACGAAAGCGCAGCACGGATATTTATTGATTGATTTGACTCCCAACTGTCCAGAACGTTTCAAACTGAGAACGGGTCTGCTGCCTCACGAACGCACATGCGTGTATCTCCCCCGGTAAAGAAATCATGTCTGAGCGCTTAAAAAGAAACTTGCCCCTCTTGAAAGTGTTAGTATCCAGCAACCCACATCAACGCAAAGCCCTTCTATCCACCTGTTCACCCGATCTCATAAAAAAAATTTGTGAATTGGCTTTCAATCTTCTCAAAGGCAACATTGCTCTTTCAACAAACAATATAGTAAATTAAAGAGACTAAAGAAAAGTCTCAGAAGCCTGGCTGATAAAAAGACATCGTTTGTCACGAAGAGATAAATTATACAGAAAGGTGGTTTTCTGCTTCCTCTACTCACAGCGGCCCTGCCAATATTAGGCCAGATTGTGATCCCCAAAAGGTGAGTCACTCTACATTCAAGAAAATGTATATAGGGTCTAAGGAACAACTGAACCACGTGCATGACACGGGTAATGATGATATAAGAGGGAGAGCTTCGGCTGAGCTGGATGAGAAGATGAGGCAAGTCTTGGATCAGAAGAATCTTACGCCTGATGAAAAAATTAAAATGTACACGATTTTTTTGCAACGTTATTTAACTCTGCAAAAACAGAAACAAGGGGAGAGTCGGGAAATTACTCTAAATCTGCCTAAAAGTGAGTCTGCTGAGGCTTCCTCGGAGAAACCCTCAGATCAAATAATTTACGTTGTAACGAACGTCACCCCGCATTTCTAAAAGAACGCCAGTTATATTTTAGATAAAATTTCAGACTCTAGCAGTCCTGGGAAGTGGAATAACGAGGGTGAATTTATATTTTACGGTAATGTCGTCCCCGGCTCACACATGATGGATCTAATGAAACATTTGAGCTTTACCCACAAAACACAGCTCAAACCCGCAGGCTGGGACGTGTTTTTGCAGACCTTGGCACGTTTAAACGTACCGCTCTCCAGCGTTCCTAATAAAGAGGCATGCATTCCGATGCAGACTTTTAAAGATGGAGGGAGTGCTGCTGCTGGAGAAAACTACAAACATGGAGCTGCTCGGAGAATGAACTCTGACCCTGAAGGTGACGTTGAAGATAACGTATCTTTGCATAGGCTTAAAAACCTTTAACCTTTAAACTCTCCAACGGCTGAATGGATCACCCCTAGAAGCCATAGTTTTAATAAAAAGGAGGAGAAAATGTTTTCCTTCGTTATCACCCGTGGCATAATGTTTCTTAAATTAATAAAACAAGCAAAACATGTAACGAATAAATAAAATAAAATTTATTGAAACATGTTTTTCTTCTCAAACTGTTCATTCAATAATGTGGTTTTGTAAATTAAAAACTACATAACGACTTTGACATTTTGAAAACATGTTTAAAGAACAAATGCTAGGGTTGACAGTCTTTATATAATCTTTTATAACATTTCACACAGTTTGATGCCATAACGTCATTTTTAGCATAGTTCATTGTAAACATTTAACACACTTTGATAGGACAGCCCCTGGGCTCTATGAAACAAAGAATGCAATGCTCGCCGCAGACTATAGACAATGAATGTTGTATTTGCCTGTTGTGATAATATATGAAGCGAGACCCTCGCTGCAGAAAATGTACAATTGTCTGAGGGTAAATTAAGCTCTCGGGACTCAACCCAAAAGAATCAAAAAATGTTCACATGCAGTTCTCCTCCACGGTTAGAGCGGTTCACCAGGCAAGTTGCTCGGATACGCATTTACAATAAAATACGTCGGTTTCTTAAACGTATGCGTGGGTAGTTTTTCAGATGCCCACACGCCGTGAAACAGATCTAATATATGCTGCAGAATGTTTTCCAGCTGAAGCCCGTTCATCTTTCTAATAGTAATCCACCAGGAAGTTTGTTTTAGAGTAAATTTTGAGAATGGAGTCATAGCAGGCGTACACAATTAGGGTTGTGGTTTGCGGAAGGGGGACTCTGAAGCGCATCAAGGGGAAGAGTGCCCGTCTTGACAGGATGGAGAGTCCAACAGCCCTTGTCAGGGGCAAGATTAAACGCAAATAGTATAGAGTATAACTTTGGGCGAAATCTTTTCTGTAAAGGCTGGTCTTTCAGGTGTCGCCCCGTAGATGAAAATAGATTATACTATTCTCTCACCGACAGGTGGTTCTCAAACTGAGGCTGAAAAGGTTTGGCCGGTATTTGACTGCCGTCTTGACATATAGCTAGATATTCCAGGTCACAGTGTATAAAATTAAATGTATTTAAATTACTGCTCCCTGTAAAGGTTGGTTTACCAGACCTAGAACAATATAATTGGGTAGTGTGCCCAAAAATACATTTTCCTGGGTACAGATTCTCGAATTGGCTGGGATGGAAAAAATTCACGTTGATGGGGGACAGAGGATATAACGCGTTGCTTTTAATCAGTGCCGCCGAAAGACCTTTGTGCACAGCGGGAGCGACCGTTACCTTCTTCACAAACAGAGACCCTCCCAACACATGGAGCCTGTAGTCTCTGTTGGCGGCGTTCATGAATGCTAGCTCTTGTTAGTTTAACCCTTATATCGACAGAGTTTAAAAGCAGTCTTTCACAAAAAAAAAAAAAAAAGATATCTGCGTGGAGTGGGCCAAGCACTTGAAACTCTTGATTCGGCACTGAATCTTGCTCTCTCAGAAAGACCTCTTTTGGGCCCTTTTATAACCACATGAGAATCCATCACCCCCGCAGACACCTGATAAAACATTCCCAAGCTGAATTGACTCTTCAGGTTTTCAGGGGAATAATTCAATAACGTTTCAATCATCGCTGGGTAAGGGTGTGTGGCGCTGGATTGTGATAATCACCTAGTGTCACATCACAGATTGAATATTGTATTCAGAGGGTAGTTAATGCCCACTGGTTCGTCCGCGGCCAAATCTGTTCCGTCAGCGTTTGTAATTTTTATCTTAAAAAAAAAAAAAAAAAAAAGTAGTGTATTATTAAGGTCAAGATATCCTTCCCCTTCGGCCGCTATGTAAAATTCAGTGGGTCCTCTGTTATGGAGGAGATGGGAGAGATTTCTACGTATTGTTTGTCTTCTATGCTCATTTGTGTCAGAGGACATGAAAACAAATCAAGCTCTAACTGCACGCATTCCGATGATTTCTCATGAAAGAGCGTCATCTTTTCTAAGAAACATCAGATACTGTGTTGTTTTTTGAGATAACCGCTTATTTTTAACTCCTGGTAAATGTTCAACCGGAGGGCGTTTCCGTGGTCTTTTGGATAAAACAAAAATGCCTGACCCTCCTGTACTTTTTCAGCTTCTGATTTGCCTGTGATCTTATTGACAGCCCGGCTCAACACGTCAGTCGCTGTGTTTTTAGCTGCCGAGGAGAGATGCGGTTTAACCATATTGAAACCTTTGTTCATCAGCGGCATGACAAAGTGAAACAATTTTGAAAACATAGACCCTAATTCTTTGCCAGACTGGACCGGGACCCCCGCAAAACCGGAAAGACCGGACCCCGCTTGGTTATCGTAATAACTGACAAAACGATAGGGATCATCTTTATAAGTCCAGGGAGTCATGTTCTGACGGGCCTAAAATGAGAAATTTAATTTGTAGCTTCCTTCCAGAGTATATATAAAAACCTGTCTATACGAATCATAGGCCAGGACGACGTCCATGCTCATCAAAAAAAAAAAAAAAAAAGTTCAGCCGGTTTACGACATCCTCAGCAGTTGCATAATCAGTCTCCTAAAACCGTATGGTAGACCATATAATTATTGGATTCTGCGGTCTTCATATCCCTCGGTATCAATGCCACTAAACCGGCTCTCTTGAAGACACTGTAACCCACGTGTGAGGATATGATAAATCAGTCAAAGCGACCTCCCAATCCCCCTTCAAGTCTATATGCTGCGCTAAATCTAATCGAAATTCAGAGGCTGTGTTATCCTTAAACTTTGTAGGCTGGAATTGGATGGAAGCGTTATCTAGAAACCAGATTGAGACATGTTATACAATGAGGTTGTAGAGAAGCGCTCTGCGGGTTTTTATACGTTTACAATAGCTGAGGCTTTCACATAACTATTACATTTTTCAGGCCAATTTCTCCATTTAACCAGGACATGTTCCACACTGTCTATCTTCTTCCGGCTCAAAATCCTCTCCACCTGGAATGTTTTATCTTTAGACAGCATTATTTTCTGCAATTCTGCTTCATAGAACAATCCTTCGAGCTGTTCCCCATCATAATCTTGGAGTTTGTACACCACAGGGATCATAGGAATACACTCGCATCTGTAAACCCTTGCGTATAACTCTTCCCACCGCACAAACTAAACCTGACTGATTCAAACCAAAGCCTTAAATACCACCAGATGAAACTATGATGAAAAACAAAGGTGAACTCAATAAAGAAGTAATTTTGCATTTTCTAAAAATGGCCTTAATTTTATAAGTGTTCAAACTCTACAAAAAAATGTGTTATTGATTTATTGTTGAGTTCATTGTATGAGGGCTAAAATGAAAATGAAATGAAATTGTTAAATATAACCCATGGACTCCCTCCTGTCGTCACGCATGGTACAGTCCAAACAACAAACACCTGTGGAGCAGGAGTGTGTTCGTGAAAAGTTCCCAACCAACAAGTACATCAGGTGAAAATAATTAGAAAGTAGATAAATATTAAAATCAAACCTATTTATTCAAAGTGGATCCTAAACTTTGATGACAAATACATTTTACAAAATCCGAACTAAGCGAAATGAGAACATTCAGGGTGGGAAGACCGATTAATCAACCAATCAACCAACAATCGATTGGGTTTCTAGCATTGGAGGAGTTTCGTTCTTCCAGTGTGAGCAGTGACATGGTCCAGTTTGATATGGCTGCTGTCAAAATATAAAAAAAACTAAAATACAAACTGTAAAATGTGAAGGGAAATGGGCTTCACACACAAACACACTTGACACTCGCACACACCGTCTTGTTTGGACTGCGAAATGTATTAATTTACATCGTTTTAGTCCAATGGAACTTCATTTAAATAGACTATCCACTGCAGACAAATAATTAAAAACTAGTAAAACAGCTGTTCCCAATCAGTCATATATTAACTTTTCCCAGTTCCAGATTCCCTACTGTGAAATAAATGACTAACTAGGGGAACAAGGCCTCGCCTTCGTTATCATAAAAAATTATTATCATATGTATACCTTTTGAATTTCAACATTATAATAGGTAAAAGTTGGAGAGACTGGAGAAAGTACAAGGTACATACACACAAAAAGCTTTAAATCTTCAAGTCATTGAATCTGTGCCACAGAAAGGTATCGTTCTCAATCATCAACAAACGTAACTACCTCGTCAATTCCCACAGCTGGACAGTTTTGGTTTGGCCACGTTTCCTTGCACACACACACACACACAAACACACACACACTTGTACCTCTATCCTTGTGAGGACACTCATTGACATAATACAATCCCTAGCCCCTTACCCTAACCAAAACCTAATTTAAACCCTGACCCTAAAAGCCAGTCTGGAAGCTCAAAACTCCCTTTTTTATAGGGTTAAAAACAGTGAGGAAACAAAAATGTCCTCACTCTGTTGTTAAAAAATTTGGTCCTTAATAAGTAGTATCTCCAGACACACACACTCCTCACTGATTACCTGCCCACAGCCCGATCTTTTACAGCTGCAATAGTCACATCATAAGAGCGTCTACTCTCTGATGTATTGTTCTTTCCCAGCTCAAGCTGTTAGCGCACAGCGTCAGCCGCTTGCCCTGACACATATTCTGTCCGACTGTAGCCATCAAGCTCCTCTCCTGTGGAACCAGCTCCCAGACCAGATTCGGCAAGAACATACTCTACTCTACTCTACTCTACGCTACTCTACGCTACTCTACGCTACTCTACGCTACTCTACGCTACTCTTTTATAAAGCCCTTTAAAAAGCTTTGACTGACCAAAGTGCCGTACACAGCTAGAAAAAACTATTTAGACATTACGTAAAACAGTAAATAGAGAGTGAGAGTCCTCATGCTGAATTAAAAGCCAGAAAATAAAAATTGGTCTTCAAATAAGTTTTAAAAATGGACAATGGAGGTGCCTGTCTAATGTGCAGTGGTAAGGCATTCCACAATTTGGGTGCTGCTATGGCGAATACCTTACCTTAGCCAGCTGCCTAAGGTGGATAAAAACAGACTTTACAACGGCACTAATTTGGTGATCCAATTTAAAATCAATGTCCATCTTAAAACCTAGATTTGACACAATCTGCTTATCAAACTGTGCCAAAGGGCCAAGGTCAAGTAGGGAGGGTTTACTGGAGCCATTAGGACCGAAAACCATCACCTCTGTTTTTTTATTGTTAAACTTTAAAAAACTTAGTGCCATCCATTCCTTAATGTCATTAAGGCATAACAGAAGTGATTTTAGACAGAAACCAGACTGAAAAACCTTTAAAAGATTTTTCTCAACTATAAAAGATTTCAACTGCACATAAACAATTTTCTCTAGGATTTTAGAGATGAAGGGCAGCTTGGAGATGGGCCTAAAAGTGGCTAACTCATTGTGGTTGAGACCTGGTTTCTTAAGCAGGGGTTGTACCACTCCATGTTTGAAATTTGCTGGAACGACACCTGAAGTCAGGCTGCCTTTTATAATAGACAAAACCAACTAACCTATAGTGGGGAAAACCTCTTTAAGAAAATGAGGAGGCAAAGCATTTCGAGGGGAGCCTGATGGCTTGATGTGGCTAATCACTTCCTCCAAAAGTGTTACGGGCTCAAACATATCAAACACAGCCAAACAAGGAGCACAATCAGATGGGTCAAAGATAGGAGCTGGGATGGAGGCCCTTGTGGTCTTGACCCTGAATAGACGAGGTGTCTGCTGTAATCTACTTAAAAAAAACATTGTCTGGATCCAGGTGTCTTAGCCAATTACAGACCAATATCCAATCTCCCCTTTATTTCTAAAATACTTGAAAAAGTAGTTGTAAAGCAATTATGTGACCACCTGCGCAGAAACGACTTGTTTGAAGAATTTCAGTCAGGATTTAGAGTTCATCATAGCACAGAAACCGCACTGATTAAAGTCACCAACGATCTTCTTCTGGCTTCAGATAATGGACTTGTCTCTGTACTAGTTCTGCTAGATCTTAGTGCTGCATTTGACACCATTGATCACAGAATATTATTACAGAGACTAGAACATGTAATTTGAATTAAAGGAACTGCACTAAATTGGTTTGAATCGTATCTATCAGATAGATTCCAATTTGTTCATGTTAATGATGAATCTTCCACATACACAAATGTTAGTTATGGAATTCCACAAGGCTCCGTATTAGGACCAAACACAATAACTTCAATTTTATCTGAGTCCCTTATGTCTTTTAGACATGCTTGAAGTTTGATTAACTGATTTGTTTCATCAACTGATTTGTTTCATCACTAGATAGATAGATCTAACTGCGTGTCATCATACACAACATATATACACACAGGCTGTGTGTATATACATGTAACACAGTTGCACACAAATGTGGATTTCAGTGAACAGAGCTGACCACTGATGCAGGGTCCGGTTGGTATCAGGCTTGTCTCTCATGACTTGGTGAGTACACGCTGTGTTTGTTCATGGTGACCAAATGCATCCTTTGAAAACAGTGTACTGATCTTGCTGTGTTTCTCTATTTAGATTTGCTGTTAAATTTGCTTCCTACCTATTAACGTGCCTTGCAGTTTTTTCCATGACACACTCGACCAAAATCAGGGTCCTGCGAAGGGTAGTGGAGTTGCTGCTCCTTCGCATTGAACTCCTTTCAATGTGAAGGTTGAAGTGGTTTCGGCATTTAATAAAAATGTCTCCTGAGCGCCACACTTTGGAAGTCCAATAGGCACACCCGGCTAAAACAAGAACCCATGGTAGACCCAGAACACGTCTCATCTGACCTGGGAACGCCTTGAAATCCCGCCTGTTGCTGAGGACAAGGATGTCTGGAAAGCCTTGCTAAACCTACTGCCACCGCGACCTGACTCAGGATAAGACACAGACAATAAATTAATGCATTTTATTTATTTATTTATTTATTCATTCATTTATTTATGTGTGTATGTATGTATAAATTTACAGTCATTTCTGAAATTCTGTTTTCACTTTGTCATTATGGGGAACTGAGTTTTTAGCATGATTGCATAAGAAACCCTGTGATGACGACACATTTTTTATGTGTTCTCTGGTTTTGTTGTTGCCTTGTGATTAAAGGTCATTTAATTGATTTCATGGTCCTTCGTAAGGTTATCTGAAAAAGATGGAACCATTAATCTAAACTAACCCCTACTTCGTCAGTAAGCAGCTCCAACACTGTGGCCGTACATATACATATGCAAAGTGTGTGCAGGATGTCACCGAGGTCAAACACATGCATGTTCCATTTTACCTTGGCATTATGACAACATGCACACCAAGTGATGTGATAAGAGTGATTTATGGACATGACACATTGAATAATTTAGCATCATCATTAAAGCAAAGCAATATATATTCATAAGCATACTCACTTGTTGTGGCCTAGACTGAGTGCACCTAACCTTGAACATGTTTGCAGGCCTGAGCTGATCAAATGCTGAGGCATGCTGATTTAGCTGATTGACAGCTTCGTTTGCAAAGGGCTCTGTCAAAGGACTGGATTGGTATTGTTAGGTGAACCAGTTTCACAACCCATGCTACAAATGCAGGATGTTCAAGTAAAAGATGTCCTCCCTATAATGAAGTGCAGGGGCAGACCAGTTGTTAAAGTCAATTTGTCAAAGAGCCTTTTAAACTCTATTTCCTTTTTTCTAGGACCCAGTCAATGTAGCACGGCACATTTGGATAACAGATTTTACTTGCAAAGCATCTTTATAGTTTTTACACCGTTTAGAAGAACCTAGTATCACACGGCATGTTTCAGTACCTTCGACGAGAACCACCTGCCCCGTGTTAGTACAACAATATAATGAGGAGAGTGAACTGCTCAACACACTGGGCCTCGAGCAACAACCACTCAACAACATCCCAATGAACAGATCCTCTCGTAGCACGAGAAAACTTGTGGCATTCACCAGTTGTCCTATTCTTAGATGTGAATGGAATATAGTAGCAGTCCCAATCTCTTGTGCAAGTCATAAGCAGTTAACCTTTTTTTTCTCAAGACAAAACACTTGACTAAGACTTGACTAAGAAATTATTGTGGTTAATTGAAATAAATGTAATATGGTTCCAAAATGGTTTAATTAAAAAAGCCTACCTAATGTACAAACATAATGCTGATTCATTTTTAATGCTAATTGACTCAGAGGTATTTGAGAAACCTAAGGCTTATATCCAAGATTTAGGGACATTGGTAGTTCCTCAGACAAAAAAATCGTACTTTTAGGACAAAATTATGAAGGTGTTCTCATGGAAAGGCCGTTGTTAGTATAAAAGTATGATATGGATTACAGAGTGCTTTTCTGGTGGTCATATATGATGTAAACCATATTTGATACTTGAATGTTTAATTCGTTATTGGTATCATCAGTCTATTTTTATATCAGAGGTACTTCATGGGAGCATGAATGCTTTGTGAATGCCAGCTCGTTGTCTAAGTACAAGTCTTCATTGCAGATCTGTGAATATTTACAGTTTGCTCCAAGCAGCTTCTATGATTTCCTGTCACTCTGACACAACAGTTTTTTTCCTAATGCCACTAATGAGGTGTCCCTCATGTTTGTGGGAGCGGCAGAGCCAGCAGTCCCACTTACTTCATTAGAGCACTTCTGTCTTCAGGCCCGTGCTTGTTTTTCCTGCACTTACTTGATCACACGGTGAGCTCAACATTGTCGGGATGTTAGAGTGATTTATTGTCCACATTTATGGGCTGGTCTGGACCGGAATGCAGAGACAGACGTCCAGGGCAGAATTTGGGTCAGGCAGATTAGACAAACAGGTAGGGACAGGATAGAAAGCAGACAAGTAAGAGTTCAACTAGACTCATTAGCAAAAAATGAAGGAAGAAACTAAAATGAGTGATTTTCAGCAACCCACAGCAACAAGCCCATGCTACATCACAGGTAAAGTTAGGTTAAATTTCTATTGGAAGTTCAAAATATGCACTTCTTAGTAATAAGAAGGTAAGAGTCAATTACAGGGCGAACAAACGTTTTTACTTGTTGTCCTCATTAAGCAACTAAGAACAGCAGCAACAAACGAGGCAATGACACTACGACACCAATGGGAGGCAGTGATTCATAAAACGGTGCAGAATCTGCCAGAAGAATGTGTAGGCAAGTTACGCCATGGTCATGAAGGTAAGTATGAATGGGGTGTCGAAGCATCCTGAAGCAATCCATAAACCCAGTGCAGTTCGCCTTTGAACATTTTCTGCCTCAAAGTCCTCTGCTGGTATTTTCTAACGATGACGGAAGACAAAATATTTCGAAAGGGCTTTGATGCAAGTAAAATATATCACATGTTAATGCAGTACAGTGGGAGGGACAGATCTGATGATAATACCAGCTAAGAATCTAAGAAGGCTTCTTACTGTTAGACAACAGAGAGAGGCTTCAATGAGTGTGTCGAACCCTGCAGAACAGAGGGTTCATGAATTTTAGCACCACATGCAACAAGAAAAGTCCATCGGTAACGAGGACAGTTATGTTTCCAAGGACTTGTAATCATTAATGAAAATTTGGTCCCTCAAGTATGAGCCACTTTGGTGTTGTCGTCATACAGCCATGATGTGACAGCAAAGAGTCCAGTGTGGACACATCGTGTGAACAGTTGGTGCACAAAATTTCGTTCATGTAGAGTTTCCCAGTATTGCTTTGTGTGGAGCTGGCCAGCGAACACAGTCACGTTAAATGAATCTGCCGCCTTCAGTGAAACCTGGCCCCTCTATACCTGCTGTCTCACATGCAAGTGCTAACAGTTTGTCTTTCAAATGCCGTTTCTAAGCGGTGGCTTTCATTTTATTAGTCTTACAAAGGCGACACTTCACCACAGGAATCTCTGTAATCTGTACCTGAACCTGCACAGATGGTAGTAAGTCTACTCTGCTCTATTTCTGGACATATTCCTGGGCCTGATTTCAGCATTGTCCAGGTGATGAAACTAAATCTGAGATCCACCCACTTTCAGCGAGGTGCTGGCAGGCTGTTGAATGCGGTTGTTTCAGCACATGTTTCATCTTTGCGTTGTTTGCCACAGCTCATTTAATTATTCCTGCAGGTTCACACACGGCACTAATAAAAATGGATGTGCGTGTGTTCAGTCTATGTTCAGATGCACAATAAATGACAGCTGTTCTGCTTCATTTCGTTTTGCACGTCATCACAGCTGATTGGAACACATCATTTTTAGGTGCTTGCCTGTCTTTCGATTGAAGCAAGAGTGGAACAGCGGGTTACTTCGATGGAACAGTACGGAGCCAGGGACCTGTCTTAAGGGACACAGTCAGCGTTTGGGAGCTGATCCACTTCCTCACTCTTTGCTGTTACGCAACTTTTGTGCCTTTTTGAAGTCAAACAGCAAATTTGACAGTGAATTTGAACACAAATATTATTTTAAAAAGGTGTTTTTTGTGTAGCACATTATTGAACCTTAGGACTAGATACAAAGCCAGTGTCCGTCTGGACAGGTAAGGTCTTTAGCTCACTGTTAGCAAAATGTGCTGATTAAACCTTTTTCTGTTCTTCAATGGACAACATTGTGTGTGCAAATATGCCAGAAAGAGATAAGTTATGTGGGGGTAACTGAGACTAAATAGATAAATGCCCATTAACCCTGCTCCCGAGAATGTTTCCAGTGTTCTGGCTGAAAACTCCGAATATCAGTTCTGTAACATGTAAAAAATGCTGCAAGCAGACTCACTCCTCTTTCATGCTGTGTGCTCCCTCGCTGCATGCAGTACACGTTGCCTTAAGTATTCAGATGACCGTCTCCAGTTTGAGTATTTAAAGATTCTCTTTAGCACTTGGCTCCACCCTCCTGCTCGGGCATTTGAGCGACCATCGCCTGCCTCCTTTGTGTCAGTAACCACACTAACTATGGTGCGTTGTGCTGTTCGTCCACTGTAACGCTTTACTTTTTGCTGCTCCTGCTCCTGCCCTGATTAAAAATCCCATTAAAGCTTTTACTTCACTATTTATATTCCCCAGACCATTAGTAATCTGACTGTTACACAACTTTTGTTCTTGTCACTTTCATGTACAGTATTCAGTCATTTTCTCTTTCTCTCTTTAGTTTTTTCTTCAGCTAGTGAAAAGCCGCTCAGCTGGACTGAGGTCAGCGTACTGACTCAGCCAGTCAAGGCAGTTCCACCTCTTTTCTGGTTTTTTTTTTAGGGTTGTTATCCCGCTGGATGATGGCATGTTGCTCAATGAGTTGTGATGTGTTTCACTGAATCCAAGCAGACAGAACAGTCCTGTTTCCCCCGTGCTCATCCAGTTGTTTCCAACAGCCCTGAAATCACCAGTAAAATGCCCATGCTGTGACAGAACCGGCGATGTGTTTGACAGAGATTATTACATTAGTCCAGAACTCTACAGACTTTTTGTTTTTTGTTTTTTGTAACTGTAATCTGACCTGGGCCTGAGGCTAAGGGTTTTGGTCATACCCCCAAGATTCCTAACAAGAGGATGTTCACCTACATCTTCTGTAGTGCAATCTAGATTCAGAAATGTTTCCTTTGAAAAAAATTGGTGAATTTCCCCAAATTTGCTTTGCGTTCACCTGACTTTTTCCTTCTGGTCTGACTCCCACGTGTTGCAAGGCAGGATGTTAGTTTTGACCAACTAATACATGTTTTTAATATTTAAGGAGGCCAAATCTTTGCCTTGTGAGGGACATAAATGACTGGTTGTGCCTTCCTGTGTGTTTTGTTCCTTATAGTGTTCCCTCGCCTTTTTCACTTTGTCCTGTTTCCCCTTTCTCTCTCGTGTTCCCCTGTGGCTTACTTTGTTAGTTTAATTCAGTTATATGTATACATTGTGTTGTTTCTGTCCCTTTTTGGTTATTTGTAATAAAGTTCACACCCTTTTTGTACTCCCTCCCATTTGTTGCCTTTTTGGGTCCTCAAATTCACCCACATGGTTGACAGTGTGGGTCAGCTGTATATCTGTCAAGGATATTTAGGTGTAGGTCAGGTGGGTGTATGGCAGGTGCATTGACAAGGAAATGTTGTTTCTCTTCAACTTCTCAGTTCAGGGCCACTTCTTCCAGCTGTTTGCCCAGTGCACACCTCATACAAACAATAAACTTGGCACCATTTAATAAACCTTCTAAAAAAACCTTGTTTGCAAACCAAATTTAGTTTTGAGGCACTTTTTGTATCTAACAACCCATGCTCACAGTCAGACTGTCCATCCTTGATCCACAATTTTCTGTTGCAAAGGTTCACGGTACTGCTGCTTTGTCCAGTCCCTTCTTCGTTACACTGTGACGCTTTAGGTTCCTGTTTGTGACAGTGATTGACGCTTGGCACTTTTGGTGGAGTACAATGGAAACCCTTCAATGTCTGATGCCTAAAGTCATGATGCACTATATAAAGTGAAAAGGGGTTTGTATGGTAGATGACAAGGCAGTGGATGGTATGACAAGATGCAGAGCTTTTCCACAGGAGACCAGGGTTGGACTTTGCGTGATATGTGGTGCGCTTCTGTGCTGAACAGTATGGAAGTACGTGTGTGCTGTTGTCATTTAGTTTTTCTGCAATTTCTCTTATAACATAACCTTACCCTGCAGAACCCTAACCCCTGTTGTTCCTTACTCTGAATGTGTTTTCTCTAACCCGAAAGCGTTTTTTGTGCGGGTGTGAAGTCCTTCCCGTGGCTTCAAATGGTGAAGTAGTTAAATGTGAGACACTGTTGATCCCAAGACAGCAAATAGTGGCGCTCCTGGAGCTTCCATCAGTAACAGCAAAGGGTCAGTATGATGTGGCCAAAGAGTTCCTAAGGATGTGCAAGACGAGGCAGACCGGTTCTAGAATTACTATAAAAATTTTTTGGGATAAATACAAATTTTTGTATGAGCAGCTTTAGTAACAAGATTATTGGTTAAAAAATGTAATATGTGATATGTATTTCATTTTTAATAATATGTGATAAGTAAAAATATAGATGTGAGGTGTAATAAAAATTAAATGTGATAAGTAAAAACAATCAATGTGATATTATGAAATATAAAATAGAATGAGGAGAAATTGATTGTAATAATGTTGGCAGAATGTGGGTTTACTCAGACTGTCTGCGCCTGACGTTTTGCTAGAAGTAACTGATACAGTTTTTGTTAGACACCTCTTTGAAAACAGTCTGGTCTGAAGTTCTTCCTGCAATAAGAGCCATTAGACTGAGGGATCGAGACACTTGTTTAAGCACCAAATGAGAAAAGCCCCTCTGATACTCACTAGTCACCGTCCTTCGAATGTTGAGCACATAATCATCTACCAACACGGCAGCTTCAATTTTCAGCATGTATTCACTAGCACAGTTGGAGAGCGAAGTCAGTGGTGAATTTTATCTGCGCTCCATTCAACAATAAATGTGTGGTGTTCGTGAAAGATAGCACTGCTGCTGGTCCCACCGGCTTCCTTCACCCAAACAGCGGCAACTGCTGTACAGTGGGCGGTCTGCCACAGTGCGATCGTGAGATGCAGAAGTGATGTGTGACAATTTAATCAATGGGCCTTTGAAAAAAGAAGGAGAGGGGAAGGCCGACAAATTAGCCTGTTAGTGAACAGCCGTGGAGACTATCTGGGTGAATGTATGAGGGCCGAGACGAGTTTGAAGGTGACGGATTGTGTGACAAAGAGATGGAGTGAGTAAAAGCTGCTGTTGCTTTGCAAAGCTTATCTTAAAGAAACCGTGGCATATATATTTATGCAATATCCGAATCACAAAAACGGATGTTCCTCGCTGTATAATTTGTCATTGTGGGATTTTTAGACCTCTCCTGTGCTGTGGAGGCAACTGTGTATATGCTCAATTTGGGTTGGGAAGAATCTAACGGCATCTTCATCTGAATTACACGGCCCATTGGAAGTGATTCAGAGGCTTTTTTTTAAGCAGCGTGTTCTTCGATTGGAGAGGCCGTTTCCTGCTGGGACCTTTACCAGTCGGAGCAGCTACGGCAGTCTGGCTCGCACCATCAAACCTCTTCAAATGTATTTCACAGTATCCCATATGACTTATTGCAAATTCTAGCCAAAAGTTAATACTCCCCTAACATGTCGGTCATTGAAGAGCCTGGGAAAGGTTGACTGTGCAGATGTTGGCCAGGTGCTGGTCCATGTAACTGGACCTTCAGCAACACAACAATCCTTTAAAGAGATTCAGTGCCTTAAGCTAATTTCTGTTTAACTAAATGTGTGACTAACCTTCTGCAGCCAGTTCGCCGCACTTGGAATGGAACGGATAGTTCTGCAGTCAATTATTTTGTGTTTTGAACTTTTATATAATCAGGATCAATTCACTAAAAAGTCTTCTCTCTTTTTTAGAAATACATTTACACCTGCCCAGAACAACCAGAATCTGACCTGTGGGGCCTTGCTCACAGGGTGTTGAGAGTTGTCGCACCCAGATTTTGTTCAGCTGGTTCCAGGATTAAACCTTTGACCTTATGACCACAAGCTCTTTTCTCGAACCTTTAGACCACAACCGGCCCAAAAGTTGAAATCTTGAATAAATTATATAGGCTCTGTACTGCGTGGGATCTCCACAATCAGCAGCCTTTCCATCTGCAAACGGTTATGTGTACAGTGTGTTCTGTAACTGATGTATCCGAGGTTATGTGAAAAGTCCAGGTGACGTTCTATTCGGATTCAGGCATTTGACCAAACAAACATGTTAAGTCACCGACACGGAATGTAGCTACTTTAGATGACATAACTCTTGCCCCCAGTAGTACTGCAAAGCCATGCTGAAAAATTGGTCCATGCATTTGTTACTTCTAGATTGGACTATTGTAATTCTCTACTTTCAGGCTGCCCCAGTAACTCTCTAAAAAGCCTCCAATTAATCCAAAATGCTGCAGCAAGATTACTGACTGGGATTGGTAAGAGAGATCATATTTCACCTTCATTAGCTTCTCTCCATTGGCTTCCCATTAAATGTAGAATAGAATTTAAAACCCTTCTTCTTACCTATAAATCTTTAAATGGTCAAGCCCCATCATATTTAAAAGATCTCCTAGTACCATATCATCCTACTAAACCACTTCGGTCCCAAAATGCAGGCCTACTTATGGTTCCCAGAATTTCCAAAAATAGAATGGGAGGCAGAGCCTTTAGCTATCAAGCTCCTCTCCTGTGGAACCAGCTCCCAGTCCAGATTCGGGAAGCAGACACGCTCTCTACTTTTAAGACTAGGCTCAAAACCTTCCTCTTCAATAAAGCTTATAGTTGGTTATAGTCATGCTGCTATAGGCTTAGATTGCTGGGGGACTCTACACTGTGCCACTTCTTCTCTTCATTCTCTCCTCTCACCCCACATCTATAATGTCACCACTGTAGGACATTAACTCTGTGTCTTCTTTGTCCCGTAGTCGTCTTTCTTCCTCTCTGTCTCCCTCTCTCTCTCCCTGTCTTCAGGTGTCCCTGGATTTGGCGCTGTGTGTCCTCCAATTAGCAGCTACTGGTCCTACTAACCTGCCCAATGTTTTGTTGTTGCTTTTGTTGCTCTGTTCTTTTCTCTCTCCACTTTCCATTCAGCCCAACCGGTCAAGGCAGATGGCCGCCCACCCTGAGCCTGGTTCTGCTGGAGGTTTCTTCCGCTAAAGGGAGTTTTTCCTCTCCACTGTTGCCTATGGCTGGTCAAGGGTTTTTTTTGGGGGGTTTTCTCTAAATGTTTGTATAGTCTCGACTTTATTATGTAAAGTGCCCTGACATGACCTTGTTGTAAATTGACGCTATATAAATAAAGTTGAATTGAATTGAATTGAACAAGTAAAGCGATTGGTCAGGTCCAGTCGGGCCAAGTCGGCGCCGACAGTTGGCAGGGACATAGGCAGTTAACTGTGTGCTGTCTAAATATTCTAGTCTTTAGTCTCAAGACCCAGTCGCTGGCAGTTGTTCTCACTGTGATTTTAAATGTATTGAATATTTACGACCTTTGTTGTATAAAGTTATTTCACCTTCATCTCCTTTCAGGCTCTATCCTTCACATCGTCCTCACCTATACATCCTCGATTTAGCTGCTGTTTTTTTTTTGTCTTTTGTTCTTTTCACGCACAAATTGCTAAATTAAAAAGTTCCTCAAAGTTCCCCCGTCACAAACATGTTTGGATTTCCTCGTCTTTTTCTATCTGCTAAGCGTGTGTAGAGCTGACACCTACAGTATGTTTCTGTGGCTTTATCCAGTCATAGCAACATTAGTTCATACCCCCCCCACACTGTCCATACATCACTAATCTGTTATCTGCTATAGTCCTATCACTGCATTTTAATCAAGGTAGTTCCCTTTTCTTCTGCTGTCTTTAGTACTTATTCATTACAGCATGACATACATTGCATGCTATAGGTCCAAGAGAGGAAGCCAAAAGAAAAGAAACGTTCACCTCCCAAAAGCATTAAAGCGGCTCAGTGAGCTCACTGAGCTCCTCCTGCTTTGTGCTGCTAATTACAGGTCAACCAGCAACGGTGAAGACGACAGCTTTTCTCTGCAGCCCAGGATGTGCCAGCGCTTTTGAACGTTCTTTATCCTCCATGAGCCACTTCATCACACAGCCAGTTTAAACCGCAGCATCACATACAGTAAATTAAAATTTTTGTAACTGCTTTATTGTTAACATGCGCGCTCATGGGGAGAAAGTCTGTGCACCCGAGCACGTGCAGAGATATGGGAAATAATTCATCTTCTTTACAAAGCATAACCAGGCGTGCTCACATTTAACACCTGTTTGAAAGTGTGATTGGAAGGGACATTTCATTTCAATGAGCTATGAAATTTATTTTACTAATGCTTCAATGCAGATGTGGTTCTCGTGCAGCAACATCAGACCGCTCTCCGTGGTTCTGAACACACTTCATGTGTGCCGCCATGGTTGGTTGTCTGTTTTTCCCTCGTTTTTTACGTGTGATATGGCACACACAGATATATTCATTTTGTTTATTCCCTGGAAGCAGTTGCACAGAGCACCTGAAAAACAGAGTCAACATTTGAATAATTGTGAAGGTACCTTGATATTTTCCACAACGAGCAATTTGTCAAGGGACGGTTGTATTGGTGAAGCTAATCTAGAGGCTACCAAGCGATCTATTTAAAAGGTTAGGAGGAGAGCATAAAATGAGGAGAGGGCCACGGTGCACAAAGGAGCATGATAAAGCAATCGGGTCTTGACAAAAAGCTTTTCAAACGTTAAAAAGAACCCAGTTTTCAGAATGATTTTGGACATAAATGTTGCAGGCCAAAGTAAAGAGAACAATCGAGTGTAAAGAAAGACTCTATTGTTCATTCAGGATGTTCAGGAAGAGACTTAAATGACTAAATATAAAAAGGGTGAATGTTTATTTATTAAAAATGGATATCCAGTTTTAACTGCTGGTAGAAAAATAGTTGTGACAGATGAGGAAAAATCTGAAAAGCTGGCAAAAAACTCCTTAAAATTCACAGCTCAGACAATATCTAGAAACAGAGGAACAAAGAATAAGGAAGTGCTACAACAGGAAGATTTGCTAAAGACACTAAAACCAAACTCAATCCCTCCCCGAGGAAAACTAAGGCGTCTGCAGCAGGCGCCGATCAAATTTGTTATGAAAAGTCATTTTAGTGAATCGTCTAAGGACAAATTACTGAAGCGCTATAATTAAATATGGAAGAAGGGAAAGTTACAAAGTCAGCATTAGCTATTACTAAAGAGGGAAAGTACATTAGCTGTCATTTTTGATATAGGAAATGATTTTAATAGGATGGATAAGGAGGGAGTGTTGACTACGATTAGGTAGAAAGGTCGAATGTTTATGTAGAAGAGCTTGAG
The DNA here is from genome assembly GCA_033026295.1 of Channa striata. NCBI lineage: Eukaryota > Metazoa > Chordata > Actinopteri > Anabantiformes > Channidae > Channa > Channa striata. The sequence continues at coordinate 27,695,244 of CM065174.1, read as the reverse complement.
GGGGGTTAGGGCTGGACCCAAAGACTGTGGCAGGGAGCCTGCAGATTTCAGGCTGAGTGAATTGCAGGTGGGCAGTGTATGGAGTGAAAGCGAACCACAGTACTGTGTGAGCCAGAACCAATCAAATCACAGCCACAGAGAATCCACATAGACCATGAGAATGACAGATGGCAAAGAATCCTGCAAATCTGAGGGAGAAATAATCATAAGGCTCCTTCCTTAAAATAAGGGGCAATTGGAAAACCTACCGCAGTAAAATAAAACTCCCCCAGGCATAAAACGACTGCAGGTAAGATGGAAGCAGAAATAGAGCGGGGAGTACGAAAATGTATGTGCTTGTACTCCGTCTGGGGAAAAGTGGGAGTACAGCTGAGTGTAAAGCGCTGTGAGTACCAACAGGTAGAAAAGTGCAGAGCATTTACCATGTGTTCAGCCACTGCCTGCTAGGATCCTATTGCCCACCCAGAAGTCTACAGACCTCCACTCAGCTCTTCGTACGTCCCCCTTTACCTTTGGATTTGGACAGTAGCTACTGTTGTAGTCATACAGACTCTGACACTGATTCTTAGTTTTGATTCATTGTCAGTTTGCAGCTTCACTTACTCGTTTATGGCGTAGACCTTAATTGTTGTGCCAAATGTATTTACAACCCATCAGCTTTGTCCTTACAACTACTGTCCACACGGGTCAAAGTCTCTCCAATTCCACCGTAAATGTTGCACATGTGAAGGTCATTTGTAAAATAACCAAATAAACCTTCAACCTTTTTAGTGCAACCTACTCGTGAACACATCTTCAGCTACGAGAGCACACTCATCCACTGTGGTGTGCCTGCAGTTCTCTGCTCAGTCCTTATCTTTGAACTGTCAGCTCTTTGCCCAGCAGTCCTGCCCCACAACAACTTCATCTGGTGTGACCAACATAGGAGCCCCTGCCGCTCAGGCTGTCCCTGTATGAATGGGACACCTCCAACAGTTCTCACCAGACAAGACGTGGCTCAGTCCTGTCGTCATCATTGGCGGTTGTCGTTAGAGCAACTCAGCAGCTCACGCAGTGGCCTGGCCAGCTCCACTGCAAATGAATTAAACTGGCAGTCCTCCAAAGCCTCTTCGCAAATTCCTCCGATCACATCAGTCAACTGGGCAATTAGTTAGGAAGGTCCAAATGGACAACCGGGTCGCCTCAAACTACCTGTGGGTTACACACACTGCATTTAACCTTAGGATATAAATCAGTGGTCAAGGCATTGTGGTTAAATTAGTTGAGGTTAGTTTAAATTAATCACGATGCCGATAAACTAATCAGCTCACGCACAAAAGTGGAATCAACTAACAATGACATCATGAGCAGCTGCAGGAAGAGTCCTCTGCTGAAGGCTGCACATCCAGCCACTGATGGTCAGCATCTTGCTTCTCCAGAGCAGCTTGAAGTTAGTGGGAAAGGTTAAGAAAAGTCTCATTTTGTCAAAGCTTTAGATTAGCAGATGTTCGTATTTCTCTAAGCATCAGAGTTCAGTTAGAATCCACAGAGCGGCTGTGCTGTAACACTTTCTATCATCAATCTAGTTCATCCAACATTCTTCCACAGAGTACATGACAACAGTGTCAGAATTGTGGTAATGCGTTGAATAAGGACCCAGGGTGGTGACGACAGCGGGGTGTGTAAAAATAATTTATTTAAACAACAAAACAAACCCTAAACTAACTGGACAAACTATGGGGACAGACAAAGAACCAAACAAGAAAACCAAACAAAGAACAAACAAAGAGAACCAAACCTCAGACCAAGCGAAGACCAACGAGCACGAACAAACATGTGGCAGACAACAAGAGTGTAAGAAAGTGAGACGAACCAACAACCAGTGAAGGGAAAACAGGGTTTAAATAACCAAGAAGACAGGTGAAACTAATTTGGACAAACGAGAAAAGTAAAACAAGCCAAAGAAACGAACAGGAAAGACGAAGCAATACTACAAAATAAAACACCACAACAGGAAATGAACAATGTTCATATTCATGTCCATAGCAAATTCAAAAAACTGACGTGAGTAAATGGAGATTAAAGTGTGAATTTTTATGACTTGTCACCGTCATTCATTCAGCAGTGCCTTAAATGAGCGGGGCACTCGCGGATTTCTCTTTCACCTCTGACGCATCTGCAGATCTTTCATGAGCTCATCTTAGACACATCCTAAGGAACAAATGCAGACAAATGGAGCACAAATTACAAATGAATTATTTGCAGAATTATTTGTACAGCAGTGTGACAAACCACCATCAAACTTTCTGAGAAGTAGAACGGCCTTATTTCAGTGAACAGGTTGCTTACGGTACAGGGAGAGATGAGGAGCTGCTTCTTATCCGTGTTTGGTAACTTATTGAATTAACCTTTTATTCTAATATAGCTGAGAATACTTTGCCGGTTTCTGCTGGCAGCTCAAAGACCAGCTGTGCAATTAAGTACTGTTCAGAATTCAAGGCTGCGAACTCTAGCACGTTTGGTATCAGACATGCACAGAAACATCACAATATGGTACAAAAACTGGGAGCGAGGGGTTTGTGAACACTTCAGAATCAAAGACAAGGATGAGCAGATAATAATTAGTCTATAAGCATCTGTGACCGCGTCAAAAAGCCTCAGATATGACTTTAGTGTTAATACTGATAAATGTATGAACTCTTTAGAAAATAAAGATTCTGTCCAATATGTCTCCTAGTTGAACTCCACTGCAACGCAAGGGGGGGACAAAGCGGACTTTACCTTTGGAATATGTGCACTTATCAAATATCAGACTGTCGTCCAGAACAAACTCCCCTGAAAGCGCTTTAGGACGTGGTCTGCTCAGCTCATCACTCTCTCCTTAAGGACACACGTTTTGAATTAAATGACGTAATAGTAAAGAGAGTAAAAACGGTGAATTATGGTCCAAACAATCTGTGAATATCTGAATATGTGAAAAACCATGACGTTTATGAATAATTCTATGTTACACACAGGGCAACATGTTTGAACAACAGATTCTTTTCTTTACATTTGCAAATTTGTGAGACACCCAGGAAGAGTCACTCAGCGGTGGTGGGAGACTCCAACATAAATGGATTTAGGATGGTATTGTTATAACAGCTGAAGTTTGACATCGTCGGACAGACTGTGGGGACGACGACAGACAACGATGGACGGCTTTCAAAGAGTTTAGATTAAGACTAAAGACTAAAATAATAGTGGCAGCAGGACTAGAAAACAGGAAAATAGGTAAATAGGTGATTTAGTGGAATGGAAATGGAATGAGGCAACTGAAGTGATTCCGACAAAGCGGATGTTTGAGCTGGTGGGAAGCTGCTGTGGCTGAGGAGGAATCAGCCAAACAAAATGTCTCATCATTCAAATGTTCCCCATGTTGTCACAGAAATTCTCCAATAAAACTACACAGATTATTTCTATTAGAGAACGCTGATTCTTCATCACATTGTTTGCATGACTCGACCTCCGTCTCTTTGCTCGGACAGAATAGACCGTGTCTTTGTTGTTGACATTCACACTCATTTTTAGAGTGAAATTAAAGTCTGCTTCCTCAAAGCTCTTGGACATGAAGCTTCTCTCACACACACACACACAGATAGAGAGAAACCAGGAGAAACGTGGAGGTTCAGGGACACTTTGACATGTAGCTGGGAGAACTGGGAATCAAACCCCTGACCCTCTACCAACAACTGCCAAGAAAGAACGGCTGGACTAAAATGTCCTCTCAGGGAACTAATGCACTGGACAGACGGCTCCTAAATGCCAGAGGACACTCCGCCTGGTCTCCAGTCCCACAGACAACAGAGAGCAGAGCCGAGGGGAGGGAGGAGGAGGAGGAGGAGGAGGAGATGTGACTGCTGAGGCAGAGAAGAGGAGCGATGAGGAGCATGAGGAGTGGAAGGATAAAGCGGGGGAATAAATAGGACGTGCGGGCATTGACGCGGCAGCTTCCGACTTTCCTGGACTGTCCATGGGTCTCGGCGGGCTGCGGTCCGCTCCGGGTGGACTGGCCGCAGGGCAGCGCTGCGCCTCCCGGCTCCGGCTGAAGTTACGCCGCTGGACGCATTGACAGCGCGGAGACAACCCGCGGTCACCGAGGGACACCACTGGCAGTTTTCTTTGGGGGGGGCAGCATGCAAGCGGTTAGTCAGAGCGAGCGCGGGCTGTGAAGGAGGGGACGCAGATGGACATGCCGGAGGATGAGTCGCTGTGGAAGAACCGGACGGAACACGGGCCGGAACCGGGCCAGGGAGCCGCGCGTCCTGCATGGGCAGTGACGGCGCTGGCCAGCGTGCTGATCTTCACCACCGTGGTGGACGTTGTGGGAAACCTGCTGGTCATCGTGTCCGTGCTGAGGAACCGTAACCTGAGAAACGCGGGTAAGAGGCGGAACGTGTGTGTGTGTGTGTGTGTGTGTGTGTATCCTGCCTGAAGCCACAGTCCAGGTCCACGCCGCTGTCACGTGGTGCGTGAGTGAAAGACGCTTGTGTCCATAGTGTGAATGGATGCACCCCGAGGCTTCATTCATTCATCGTCTTCATCCACCCAGTGCCGGTTCCTGACACGTGCAGCAGGTCGCAGGTTTCACTTACACGTCTCAGGACGGAAATGCCATTTGAGCTGCGTGGGAGTCTTAGACGGACTGAGGATCAGTACTTTCCAGTCACTTAGGAATTCTCTCTTAATTCTGTTCATCTGTGGGAGCACAGAGACGTCGTCTCTTGATGAAAAGCTGATCTGTTCCGATGCAGACTGACTGTGGCTCCTTTTCACTCCATGTTTCCTGTCCTCAGCCCCCCATCCATCATCTGAGCTGCTTCATCTGTTTGGGCTGCAGTCGATCCCAGCTGACTAGGTGCCACCCTGAACAGTCCATGTGCACACGTACAGGCACAATTATCTGGGGGGGGTGGGGGTGTCAACCAGGGAAAAGTTTGACTAAAAGAAATTGTGACCCATGCTCCAATGCAAACCTCTGGTATTTCAGGAGCCTTCAGAGAGCAGGGCTGAATGTTTCACTTGCACAAATCCATTGTGGTATCTGTGACATGGTTTCTGTGAGGATGAAGAGAGACTCGCTATAGACGTCCATGCACCAGCCCGGACGTTTGTTTCCACCAGACTAGTAGAAAAGCCATTGGTTTCATTCCTGGACGGTCTGTAATGTTTGTTTCAATCCTTGACACTGTTCCTGTGAATCGTTGGTGCCACAGAGTCTTTCTCGCTTCACTACAACAAACGAAGCATCTCCTCTCTGCTTCTGCAGTACTTGTTTAGAGTTGCCGTTCTTTTTAGTAGCTCACAAGTGCACGACACATTCTGTGCACGAGTGCTTTTGTGCACCCTGCTGCCAGGATGGATCCACTCCACAACAATTGGAAAGTGTCAATTAGCCTTTAGACAAATGTAATAAGGAGCCCTTAAGTTTTTTTTGTCATGTTGCTCGTAGCCACTGGAGGCTGAGCAAAAGGCCGTACAATCATTTTCAACATGTTATGAAAATATCCAGTAACTGATCTTGATATGATTTAAGGAGTTGTCTAAGGGTCACCCTAAAGGTTAAGGTAATGCCTTAGTGCCCCTGAATTTCCAGTGCATTTAATCAGACAGACCGACCTTCACCGGCACTGTCAGGGGGCCACGCTCGGCGGTCCAATAAAGACAAACTAATTAGACTGTGTGAAGAGTCACGTCCTGTCCTGTGTCCAAATCATCTGCACACGACAGAAACGCCAGCAGAGGCTCGGTGGCTGCCGCTCCTTCAAATCTGAAAGCAGCGCTTACCTCGTCCGATTTATCTGCCGCATCACCTGCTCTGACGTGCTCTCTGCGGAGGCATCTGCCACACAGATGCAGCCAGCACCAGGACGTAACGGGGATAATGTCGATAACGTCTCTCTGTGGTCTTACAGCGACTCAGACACAAAGTCAGTGTGGGGACTTGGAATTACAATGTCACTGCAGTGTGTGGAAAAGAGCTCGTGCACTTCAGCTCAGACACAGCACAGCACTGGATCATTTGGATTTGGGAAAACCGTTGGCTACCTCGCTGCCTTGGGAGAGTTTGCCTGTTTGTGACAGCAGCAACACACAACGTTGTTTCAGTAGTTCCAGAGAGTTTTGTTAGAACTCAGAAAGCCCCATGTAGGATTTCGATGAAGACCGTGTTATTAAAAGGACCAGAGCAGCTTTGTTAGTAATACAGTCCAGCATTGTGCATTATTAGAAATCAAACATTAGGAACCTATCTTATGTTTGCGTGAGAACTTATGCAGAAACAAAAACAGTTTCTCCTTTGACAACAAGCATCATATTATCTACAGTGGAATATGGAGATCTGATGCATGCTCATGCTGCTGCTACCACCCTCAGACCACAGGGCCGTCTGATTTATTAGTGCTGACAGGAATCCCGCTCCCTACTGTGAGTTATAGCTAAAGGTCAGGGGTCGTTTGGAAAGTGTCTTCGTTTCGGCGGCCTTACAATCGTAGCTGGCGAATAAATCCTATCGTTGTGTTCTTAACTTGCATGTATGTAACCAGTGTTTTTTTTTTTTGCTCCAAATTGTCATATTGGTATTTAATTTAAAATCTTTTCTTTTCTCCCCTGGACAAATGTGTGGTTTTCATGTGGATTTGTTGGTTTTCACTATAAATGCCGTTTTCCCAGATGAAACCAAAGGCTTAACTGAAAGTAGGCACGTAGTAATAATTATTGTTTGGGGACAATAAAAGAAAGAGCCAGGAGCTACGGTGAACTGTTTCACACACAGATGAAGAAGAGCCCCCAAATACAAATATAAAACGAACACCGTGCAGGATATGGCCTCAGCTGTGAACACCACAGACATCTTATGTGCTAAACATGCTATGTGAGCATGCTGACATTTAAAGCCCAACAGTCAGCCTCCACACATGTGAGTTTTATGAGCTTTGTATTAGCATATGGATGGCTTGACTTTGGTTTTTCAGCCGTGCAGAGAGGAGCAGGAACATCAAGGCCAGAGGAATCAATTAGCCAATACTGACACTTTGCATACGACTGAGCAGGACTCTTTTTGCAGCCTTACGTGGAAGCATCTGGAGCGCTGCCTCTGGTTTCCCTTCAACCAGCAGCTAACAATTCGCTTTCCTGCATCCAAAACAAGCCTTCGTCCCCTGAAGTCAGCTGTGCGTCTTCACTTCATTTGTTTTCCAACCCAAACCCTCATCGGGTTGATATTTCTGGCAGAAATGTGTCTTAATGTGGCGTGTGTGAATTTGACATTCTATTTTTCATACAATAACAGTGTGTGTGTGTATATATATAAACAGTATCTCAGTTACACATTAAATCTTTCACATAGATTATGTATATGTTCGTGTAAATGCATAGACACATTCAGCTTTGCAGGTGTTTTTATGAAACATGAAAATCTCAAGTGCACTGAAAACCCAGGGTGTACAGGAACTTGCTCCGCTTAATTCTGTCAAATAACCAATGACATAGTTTTTTGGAGTATTACAGTTGGAACTGAAGCTACGTAATGGTTACTGGAATCCAAGGCCTCGCTGACTAACTGTAAATTGGCCAAGAAAAATAACCTCGGGTAGAATTATGATAAACTGGCATCTTTGATATTTGTTGGCATAAATCAGCAGAGGCCTGCACAGCTTCACAAACCACGTCACTGTGGATCTTTTGCTTAAATTGCACCTGAAAGAGAGCGAAGTGAGTCAGCCACAAACTCTCAAGCGTGACCCAGTTGTGAGTTCATTCCTGCGGCCATGCGTTGCATTGTTATTATTCAATGTCAGCTGCAAGACCTTTCTTTCTGTAATGACAACACATAAAGGGAGTAGACTGTCTCATCTTTTGGAGACGTGCCATATTAAAGTTGCTCCAATCGTCCTGCCTAAAGAAGGCTTTAAATTCCCCAAACCCAATGACTTTCCATCACTCCTCTACAGACTGAAGTAAAACCCGGTTAATGGTGGTGATATAATCGGGGTTGTCTCATCTTTGGCTTAAAGAATACAAAAGTAACTCCTTTAGCAAATGCAGTGTGAGGGGCATTTACCAGGCATTAATAGTCTAATGAAGAGATGCTATCAAGTTGCCAGGAACATCCCGACCTCTGCTGCTTTGATTTTAACTGTTCTTTTTTCTGAGAACAGTTTGTAGATTTTTCCATTTTGATAGGATTGAGGTTCCACGTTCCTTTAACATACCTTTACCATTTGGCCCTCTATTATGTCCCAAACTCAGTACTGTACTCAGTATCAGCACACACCAGGTTCAGGAGCAGGGCAGTGACATCCCTGGATGCCTTTAAATCTTGACCCAGTTGCACTAGTCCTAGATCTTTGTCCTCATCTAAAAGTGGCAACCTATAATGACTTCATGTGTCCTTTCTCATAGTGCATCACCCAAAAACAGCCTATCACAGAGGGAAAGTGTCGCCTCATTTATAGCTGCAAAAAATATCTGCATTAACTTGTGTAGGGAAGAGCATAAGCCCTGACAATGAAGAACCACTTTCAAATGATTTATTATTGATACACGATGTGACTGTTCTAACATTTATTTCACTGCTGGGAAGCACGGTGAAGACCCAGCTGTCTGGCTACGCCCTTTCTGTGTGGAGTCGGCATGTTGTCCCTGTGCTTGTGTGGGTTTCCAGTTGCCTCCCACAGTCCAAAGACATGCGTGTTAGCTTCGTTGGTGACTCTAAATTGCCCACACTGTATGTGTGATTTTGAGTGTGAATGGTTGCCGCCTGTATAAAGCCTGTTTCGCACACGTTCGGATCGGCCTTGTAGACGTAACTCATAGCGGGTGATCGCCGAAATGAGAAGCATCCAGGAGGCACAATTTGATATAAAACTTGTGTGTGGAAACAAAAAGGTTCTATCACTCGAGAGACAGAAGCCTCCCGACGATTTGGCACAGATTTTGCCTAATAGACATTGACTGGGGGGCTCAAAGGATATAGTCAGCACACGTTTCACCCCTCTAAAAAAGTGAGGATCGTGTCAGAACTCCAGTACAGGGGATGCCTCAGGTGCCTAGGGTAGACCCCACCTGGGATAGACTCCAGCCACATGCGATAGGAGGTGGAGATAAAAGATGTATTTTACAGCAAATATATTCTAGACCTTCTGAGAGGTGCAGTCAAACCCTCTTGTGACAGGCTCGCCCTTTTAACCAATAAATAATTTTGCAGATTTCTACTTGACTAGTAAGTTTTGGAGGTTTCCTGTGTATTAAAATCTCATAGCAACAATTCCCTGAAGTGCTGGTGACAGGTGAGATGAGTAGATTGATTTGAAAACTCACAAACTTGGTAAAAGGCATAAACCCGAACACTGACTCACTCTCTTATCTTCCTATAGTGTGTTTTCATCCCAGCTCAGCGTCAGGGCTTTGAATAGTGACAAAGTAAAGGATGCAGCTTCATGTTGCTTCCCCAAACAACGATTCCTGTAGTTGCTAGAACAATAGTGGATATTTCTGGTTCAGACCTGGCAGCTCTGTGCAGAGGGACAAACAATAGTCGGTGGGGGAAAGAGATGACCAGATATAGATAAATCCCATCGCAGCTTTTGTTTATTGTTTTTGCTGCCTTTCTTTTTGCATATGCATTATTGTTATCAAAACAGAAGCTCTGTGGTCGGGGGAAAAGAGGATAATGAATAAAAAGCCAGTCAGATGGAATGCATCGGCTACAGGGGGGAACCTACTGTACTGTACGCTACAGTGGGATCCAGTGTAAAAGCCACGTAATAAATCATGCAGGCACAGTCATTTTTAGTCACATGTTCTGTGCAGTCGAGTCCGCAGCCTCCGCCTCACACCAGGCCGTCCCTTTAAACATGTGATGCTCATTCAGTCTATGGACATCGCCACTGAGCTTTGCATTCTCACTGCTACTCTACTGCCTGCTTTCACAAATATTATTCCAACCCACCTCCCCTGTCTCCTCCTGCATTCTGCTTCCAATGCATTTTGAAAATTTAAAAATATGTGCACAGGTTATTTTGAAAAAATCCCACAGACACAGTAAGAGCAAAATAACATGCTTGTGCAAGGACCTTATTTGTCCTGTTATAACGATCATTGTCTGCTCGTAAGGTGATGTTGAGATGATCCAGTTAAAGAAAAAAATAACTGTATACACAAATTGAGACAGTATGTTACAAAAAAGGCAAAAAGTAAGATTTTTAAGCTAATTAAATTAATATTAATGATAATAATAATAATAAACAAAAAAGCATTAGAAAGTACAGCAGCTGCGCAAGGGATGAGATGGTCTTGTACTTGCTTGTTGTAATTCTTTCTGTATGTGCACATAGACGTGTAAAATGAAAGGAGTTGCAAGAACTGAAAAGCACTTCTTCAGAGTACTGTATTATTACTTTTGTAAATATGAAATTAGAGGTTTGTATTATTAAAAGTAATGTTAAGAAGTATTATAAATACGTACAGTAAAGACATTAAAATCTTCTTAATTCAGTTAAATAGCAGCCATATGGAGGTTCTAGGACTTACATGTTAAAGAACACTGCACTGCGGTAAGTTGTGACTTTAACAGCACAGATCCAGCGAGTCCCTGTCCAGAAGGCCCCCTGTGGTCTGAGTGGCCAAGCAGCAGTGAGGGCGAAGGGCATTCGTACGCCAGTGCGGTTCCACATCGTCTCAGGAATCCCACTGCTAACGAAAAGGAGCCAATTGGGGGCACGCTGGGTGAGGGAGCTTTGGTCCAAGTGAGGATCTCCGTCTCTCAGTGTCCTCTCCTGTCGGTATCTACCTCTGTCACTGTCTTCTTCATGTTTCCCCCCCTTTGTTGATAGGGGCACCAAGTAACCGCTATACACAACGTTGCCCTAAGTATGTGAACACCCAAACACTGGACTCATAATTTCATAATGTGAAAATTTTGTCCAGACATTGTCCAATATTGCTCTTTCAGACCTGTAGTGCACACCAGGTGATCTGAGCCATGCTCTCGCTTCGGAGGAAATACTTTAATTAATCTGGGTAAGGTTGGTGCCTGCATAAAGTACACTCAGATCAGTGTGTGTTCAAAGCACGTGGATGATCGTATAGGATCGAGTCTTGTGCTGTTCCCTGAATAATAATAATAATAATATCTGGATAAATTCAGGGGCCCAGTGGCTGTCAGAACGAGGGCTATGCTTCGTACATGCCATTTAGTGCTAGAAGGTCACAGCCTTTCTGTGAAGAGTTGTGTGGGTTTCCTCCAGGTGGTCCGGTATCAGTCCAAAGCCATGCACGTTAGCTCATTGGTGACTCTAATGTGAGTGTGAATGGTTGTCTGTCTGCGTATTTCTCTTTGTGTTAAGACCCTCCATTCACCCAATGAGTCACGTCTGTGGCTGTGACCCCTGAAAGATTAAGGGCTTAAGATTACGGATGGACGAACGTAAGAGGATGTTGTACAGCAGACAAACATGAACATTTTACCATTACCTTTATTATATGCAACTTGGCAAATACAGAAACAACATGTGCAACTAGTTGTTTTCAACACAATGTTTTTTTTCCTTCTGGGGGTTGTAGCGGTCACCCATTTGTAGAAATTAGTCATATAGAAAAGCTCTGACACAGAAAGCAGAGAATAACCTGCTCTGTGACCTTATTGAAAAGGCTGAAAAAGGCTTCTCTCAGCTCAGGACTGTTGTGCAGGTCTTGATCTTGGGACCACATACGTTTACCCCTCTCGAGCTTCTGTGGACAGCTGGTTATTTCTAATTTCAGCTTCCATTTCCTGTTCAACAACAAAGCATTCGACTGTCGGCGAGCTGTTTTCTAGTGAGCAAAGAATGTCCTTCGTCTTCAGATGTTCTCCTTTTCTTTTACCGTTTCTATTGGAATTGCTTTCTCTTTCCATTATCATTTAATTTCTTTCATAAGTCCCAGAATAAGTTTTGATTTATGGCTCTGCCAATTTACTGTTATTTGTAATTTCTGTAATAACTCCCTCTGCCTCTGCTTTATCCTCCCTTAATGGATTTTCTCTCTGCTCATGACTGTCTCGCAGTCTCTCACGTCATCGTCTTTATGGACTTTCTCTCTGTCCTTGCTGCTTCTCCTTTCTCACAACTGCACTGGCAAGGTCATTCTTCACTTTCCTCTTTTAAGAAGGAACTGGTCTCTTGGGGACAAAGCTCCTTCCTAGAAGCAAGGAGGCGACGCTGGCCAGTTTGAGCATTAGACACCCTTAAGATTGGGCTGAAATATGGACGATTAAGTTGCACGCCGGGGTTTGATGAAGTCGCCTGGTCGAGTCTGACATTGTTACAGTGCAATGTTAGATGGGCAGATTTCACTTTTACTGAAACCAGGCTTTGCATAGTTTATAGAAGAGAGGGAGAAGAAAACGAGAAATGCACCATTGTGTCTCTGGATTCAGATTGCCATTGTCACATGCGTCTTAGAACACAGGGCACATCTCACTGCTATGAATAATGAATTTTGGTCTCCTCGCTGTTTCATCACTCTGTCCTTGTCTGCTTCTCCGTCCTTCCTCTATAAGCATTTGTCAATTGCACTTCATATTTTTCTTCCCCCTCCAACACACTCAGGGACACTGACGTTACCTTTTCTGACGGGCTCTTTTTGTACGTGCTGTGATACAAATCTCTCTCTCTTTCTCACACACAGCCTTGAGTAATAACCATTAACACTGTAACTCGATAGTTTGAGCTGTGGCTGTAAAACCAGAAGGTTGTGCTTGTTTGGCAAGACTGTCTCATAATCACTTATAATGGGACAGGTGTCACGCTCGCTTTTCACCCAATCAGAATTTACTTTAGCAGCATCAAGGCTCCTTCTTGCTCACTCCGCCAGGCCTGTGCGCTGCCTGGAGCCTGCTTCCAGCTCCTGTCTCCTCCTATCTTAACCCCACTTTTGAATTTTTACCTCCATAAATCCCGCCCTCAGAATTCCCTGAAATTCTTCTGTCCCAACTGCTACTCTCAGCCTAAGATTAAAGTTCTCAGGGTTGTGATTATTGGTTGTTGGTTGATTGCGGTTCCGCTTAGCAAATCAGTGCTGAGGAACATACCAAGTGGTATTTACAGTTTTGATATGTTAATATGCCTATTCTAGATTGAAAGTAGCTATAAACTACCACTGCTTCTGCTTTATGTATGATTCATGTATGTGCATGCCATGCCTTCTGCTTTCCCCTCGTCTTCGTGCTTGCTGGCCATTGGCTATAGTCTTTGCGATGTGTTCAAGTGCCCATTTTTGGCCCAGACAAAGGTGATGTGTGACAGTGCACCATGTGGCCTGTATCGCAGCTAGTTAATTGATGCTGGCTTGGTTTGTACAGACTCTCCCACGTACACACTCACTTTACATCTCCTCTTTGCCCATATCTAACCTTCATCAGTGGACAGATGCCTTCATCTTTGTGTGCGTCCACAGCACCACATAAAATACATTTTCATTGCAAAAGAGGTGTATCTGTAACCACTTTTCCTGTCCAGGCTCTATCCCAGCTGTCATTGTCACCCTGCAAAGGTCTTCAGTTCATCTCTGGGTCAAATCAGAGACACATGCACAGACAGACAACCATTCACACGTAGGGCACTTTGGTGTGACGTGCATGCATTTGGACTGTGGGAGGAAACAGCCGGCAAGTACATTCCAACCAGGGACAATGTAGCTGTGAGGCGGCAGCGCTCAAGACTGTGCTGCTACAAATAAAAGGCTACACTGAAAATAATCTACCCAAATACCTTCCCTAGCATCGCTGCCTGAATGTAGTAGTATAGTTGCTGTATCACAGAGAAGCCCCTAGTACATTAATCCAATTACTGTAAAGATAAAGGTCAGAAGCACAATGAAAACCTAAAAATCTCAAACAACTATAACAACAGGTAATATACCTGCGGGATGGAATGAGGGCTGAGAAGCTTAAGAATGTGCAAGACCTGAATGGTCATTCAGCACAAAAGCCCAGAATTGAGAAATCAATTCTGGTGACCAGTGAGGAGAGACCACCATGCAGTTACTATAACAATCTCTGAATCTTTCATAAAGCATTTGCAAAACTGAAATCCTTCCTGTATAGGATGGAAGAAGCCAGGGCAGAGAACAGCTTTGCTTTGTGTGATTGTAGTTTAAAATGTGAGTTCACTCAGTGACAGTGTGGAGTTTTGGTTTCAGTGTTGTCTGCATGGACCATCAGTGGGAGTTACAGCTGGGTGTCATCTGTATAATTACAGAGAGCTGTTCTATCTACTGGTTGCATTTTTTGTTTTAAAATCAAAAAGTATATATAATTAAATTCAGTTTTTGAATTTTAATTTTTTGAAAGTTTTCAGACTGTTAAGTACCTTGTGAAGCCCCCTTGGCAATGATCACAGCTCAGAAACCTTCTTTCTTCACGTCTGGATTTAGGCTATTTCCTCCTTTTTTATGACAGATGCTCTGGAGCTTCATCAAATTTGATGAGTGTCCTGAAGCCACACGAGCTGACCGGTCTTCTAGACTCATGTCAAAATTATATTTATGTGCAACCCATTCGCTGCCCTTAAGGCAGAGCAAGCAGTCATTGTTGGTGAATAGGTTTAAATCCATTTCAAGAAGCGAGGGCGTCTTTGTGAAGTAAATGTCCATAGGAAGACCTGCAATGGGGCCATGCGGTGAGGAGGAACAGGGACCAGCAGTTGTGTGATACAAATCAGCTTTTGCTATTAAAAAACCAGTGGACTGATGGTAAAACTCGTTTTACTTCCCTTTGCTCAGACTTGTAGTTATCTAGTTGTCATTATACTGATCCGTTTGGTTTTAATCGGGCTGAGAACGTGATAAATTCCATTTGCACCAGAGAAAAAGGAGGCTTAGAGTGAGTTTCACAGGGTTTACCCTCCCTGACTCCCTTCACTTGCAAGTCAAATACTTGAATGAGGATTGGATGAGCTGCAGCAGCAGCAAAGTCTCAGCCCCTCAGCCCCGTCACTGCTGCTCTCCTTCCCTCTGCCCTCGCTGCTAGACAAGCAGCACAGTCTATATTAAGCATCAGAAGGAATTGACAGAGTATCTTTCTATTAATACCTGAAAGGTTGTCGGCAAGCATCTATAATTGATACAACTGCTGCTTGTGTTTTTTGGGGAGTCTGCTGTGCTCCAATCACTGTTTTCTTCAGGTCATACAGCGACGCGAGGAAACAGCGCTCAGTCTTCTCTCTCCTGCAGATTATGTAACCTTAATCTGCCTTTGCATTGGCCTCTGTGAATGTGTGTTTGTGTGAGAGAGAGTGAGCTTCCATTCAGTCCCCGAGAGAGAGAGATCTGCCTCATACGACCCGTGAATCTCTCTCACATTCTCCCGTGTGCCGTATTTGCCCTCCTCTTAGCTGTTCCCATTTCTCTTCTGTCTTCCCTTTTCTGGATATTCTCTCTCTCCTATCCTCTTTTTAAAACGCCCCTCCCAAAACATCCTCATCCGTGCAGATTCACGAGCATGTTGTTTTAGTCTGGCCACTTCTGCATCTCGACCATCCGACCATGCTCAAAAAAAGCAAACTTGTTTAAAGAGCTGTCCCTGGATTTGTTGAATGTTTCAATGATATTTGGATTTATACATCATAAAATTCTTCCAAATTCTTTGTAGTTTTACATGACAAATGGTATTTGCAAGCTGTTCAACGTGCTTTTCTTTCCACATAGTGATGAATCTTATCCCATTCTTGTATCTGAAAGCTTCAGTGGGATATTCTGTTTTCCCTGATAGTCACCAGTTGCCAGGTAACCCATGTTACACTCCTTTGTTGCCTCTGTCTCGAATTTCTGAAGATGTGCTGTGGGCATAAAATTGTATAGTTCATTTTCATACTATTTGCAATTACAAACAGGCTTTAAGTGATGTGTAAACATTGCATCCTCGTTTTAACTTGCACACAACATGCCAACTTTTCGGGAACGTTTGCGCAGCAGTTTGAACACATGTTCACTTCTTTAGCTTCACCGGAGAAAGCCCGTCTAAGGTTGAGGTGATGTCGGTTCAATCCACATTAAGTGCAGGATGTGGCCAAAATAAAACCAAATGAGCCAATTATGAAATACTGTAAATGAGCCAATTTGAAGGTGTTTGTACAAAGCAGAAGCAGATCACTCAGGAAAATGGGATTTAATCTGCCAACATTACGTTTAACTGTAGCTCTCTGGAACAAAAAAGCAATTCATATAAGTTTGTAGTTCGAATTGGTTACATCATTTTGGTCTTTTTCCCGTCCACAGCAGCATTTAACACCAGGCTTTTCCTTACGTTAGGGTTTGTTACAGCTTCTCGTTGCAGTACAGTGGGCTATGAAGCCTCGTCTGACAAGCGAGTATATTGCGTGTGTGTGTGAAGTCGACTGTCGTTCCATTGCCCCAGCGTTCTTGACAGCATATTTACAGTGTGTTTGTATTCGCTGAATATGTGCATTTTTATCAGCTGGAGCCGAGCCAGCAGCATTGGTGTCTCCTCTGCGACTCGCTCTGCTTTTCCACTCGGCTCTTCACTAATGTAACGTGATTTGGAGGATTCCCCTGGCATTTACTTATCTGAGCGAGTGCAGGCTGCCATCACTTCACAGCTGTGTAGCTACTACATCGTTACCAGCAGACACAGCTCCCGACAACAAAGGCTGACCCGCCATCTGACGACAAGCACAAACCCGTCGTCTGACAATGAGCCTAGTACCTGACAACACACCCAGACCTTGACGCATAACTGATCACACGTGTGCTGTTGGAGAAACAAAGTGCCATTCACACCCTGAGTCATGATGCACACTGCCTTCCAGTCATCTGCCTTCTGCACGTTTAATGCTGACTGTCCTGGATGTGGCTCAGTGTGTTGGTGTAGGCGTGAATGGGATCACAAAAACTGAAGAAAAACACCACGTCTCGTGTCAAGAATAACAACTATGTGATGACTGCACACCTTGACACATCTGGTGGATAAGGTTTGCCTTGAAATAGAATAGAAATTTTATCTTGGCAGCAAGAGATATTCATATTTGAGAATGTACTTGACTCTCGCACAAAAGCAAGGCATTTATGGCTAAGATGAAGTCAAATCACAAATATTAATACGCTCTCACTATCAGTTTTTAATAGCTCACTTGCCATTGGAATCATTCCATCTAGGTTCGAGCTTGTGCCCAGCCCCTCGAAAAAATGCAATTTTGGTCCCACTTCCTCTGCAGTAGATTTGAGGAAAACACACTGCCTTTTTAAATGAAAATGATTTCTTAATTTCTAGTCAAGTTTTTGTTCAGCACATAGGAGAGAAACTCTTCTCCTTAAAATGCCAGACATTTATTGGTCAGGCCTCAACCTCCACAGCTCACATGTGGAGTTCCACAAGGCTCCATTCTAAGGCCACTTCTTTTTTCACTTCATATTTGTGCACTGGATCACGTCATGCAAAAACACAGTGTATTACTGTCGCTATGCTGATGATCAATGCTCCCTCTAATTTTCCATGTGTCTGAGCAATCACACAAATTCCCTGCACACACAAGCGCAGCTTAGAGGGAACAGTGCTAATGATCCAATATCTGTAACTGCTTATGCTGTTTCGGGTTGCAGAGGGACTGGAGCCCATTCCAGCTGTCTTACAGTAGATCTAAAGGCAATGTCCACCCTGGACAGGTTGCCAGTCTATCTCAGACATGATTCAACTGCCAGATAATATGAACCAAATGATTCATATAGGTTGGTGAAGATAGGTGGAGATGCCAACACTGTATAGTAAATGACTGAATATGGTTTTCTTCTGTTTTGTGTACAATGTCCTTGTCATAAACGGACTGTGCTACAGTTTCTGATGCAATGAAAACACCATTAATTCTCACCAGGCATAAGAACACTCACATGTGGCACACGTGTAACATAATGGGCTTTCTGTTGACAGAGAATGGGCAGCTGTCACTGCCATAGGCAACAACATGCCTAAGTTTTGGTAAAGTTTTACCTTTTGGCTTACTTGCTCACACACACACACACACACACACACACACACACAACGACAGTGGAGCTGCCATGCAAGGCACTGGCCCGACCCTCAGGAGCACATTGGCATTCAGTGTCTGGCAGAACACTTCAACCTATTGGCAAGAAGGGCCCGGAATTTAACCACTGACCCGACGATTAATGGACAACCGCTCTAGCTCAGAGTGGTGAGAGCTTAGAGTGTTGGCGAGCTTTATAGCATCTCCCCTGTTGAGTGCGTGTGTGACTGTGAGTGTGAATGGCTAAATAAGAAGCAGTGTAAACCTTTGACTATCAACCGGTAGAAAAGTGCTATATATGTGCATCCACATACTTAGAGTTGAGCCGGTGGATGTCTTGGGTGAAGAAACTGTTTTTCGTTCTCTCAGTCCTGGTCCTCAGGCAGCACCACCCTGCTGGGGGTAGTGAGTGATCAGGGTGTGTGGGTTGATTAAGGATCTTCTTAGCGCTTAGCCTGCAGATTGGGGAGGGTGGTTCTGATGGTCTGCTCAACTAAACGGACCACCCTTTTAAGGACTGAGAGGTCCGGCTGAGTGTAGTTTCCCACACAAGATGTTGTGGGAGTAAGCTCCCCCTCAATGTTTTGAGTTTAAAGTCTCTTAGTCGACTGAGGAGGTACGGATGCTGTCTGGCCTTCTTCACTATGATGTGTATGTGATGTGTCTGAGGTGGCTTAACAATCATGAGTTTACAATGAGTACAGCAGAGGGCTGAGCACACAGCCCTTGGGGGATCCGGTGTTGAGGATGAGGAGGGATGCGGTATGGTTGCCCAACGGAACAACTTGTGATCTGTTGGTCACGAAGCTATGGACCCACCTGCACAAGGATGGGTTCAGGCCCAGGTCACACAGGTTGGAGACTGGAGGGGACAAATAACAACAAATAGCACTCTCACATCATTCCTCTTGCCAGTATCCACATGGGTGAGGGTCTTATGGAGGAGGAGGGCTACAGCGACATAAATGGATCTCACTGGCCTTTATGCAAATTGTAACGGGTCCAGAGTCGTGGGCAGAGAAGTGGTGATGAACACAACTACTGATGTGAGCGCTGACGTTGCTGGGACTGATGGACTTACTGTTCTACATGCAGGAGGTTTCTGCTTGAGCGTCTGTTTATATTTTGGCATGAGAAGAACAGCGGTGAGATCCGACTTTGGGTTTGGCTTTGTAGCCCTCTTAGTAGGTAGGAGTTATTTATTTATTTATTTGTTGATAGGGACAGTGCATATTAAAGAACATCTGTATTGTTGTAAATATGCCAGATTGCAGCCAAAATGCTACTTTTTGTAGTCCCTAAGCAGGTAGCACAAACACAGGAAAGTTAGGCATACATATGAAACAGATAAAGAAGAAAACACACACAATGAATATGATCAAAAAATGATCACGAGACTAGTTTTCTTTCAGCCAGTGTTTGAGTTGGGTTTTAAAAGTAGGGAATGAGGGACATTCTCTTAATGAGAGTGGTGGACTGTTCCATATATTACTGTTGTTCATAGAAAGACATTTTGTCCAAACTTCTGTGAGCCAGTTCATGGTCCCCTTTGGAGGAGGCCCCCGTCCTCACGCCAATGTCCTCAATTTAAAGAAGCTAGACATGGGAGGTGGGGCGAGTCAATGTAGCACCTTTTTAAATTAAGCATGCATTTTTTAAAAGTTTAAAGGTTCTCAAAACTCAATAAATCATATCTAATTAAATTATGACAGTTGTGAAATAAGAGCGTTTTTTTATCGAGAACTTTTAAGGATTTTTTTAATAAAGTGATTCTAAGTATATTACGCCTGTTAAATAAGCTTGTGAACTCAATGTGTGACAGGACCATAGAATGTAGGAACATTCTAGCAGCACTAATTGTTATAAGTGGTCTGATCTGTTCAAAGATTGTTTGTAGATTAAATTTCACTCTGCTTGATACATTTTTGACATGACTTTTGAAATTTAGTGTAGAATCTAATGTCTCCAAGATACTTGAATTCATTTACGATATAGTTCCTCTCCTCTCAGGCAGACACCCTAATGTTTTATGTCCATTGGCTTTTTTGTGAACATGCGAACAATATTTTGTTTCTTTTTTTGTCTTTAGTAACAGGCCGGATTTAAAAAGCCATTCATTTACAAGAACCATTGCAGAGGTCAAAATGGAGGATGCCTCTTGAATGCTCTTTGCGTTTGCATAGATGACTGCATCATCCACACACATTTGAAAATCAACACTGAACATTCGGTAGATCATTGATACACAAAGGAATAGCAGTGGACTAAGGATCGAGCCTTGAGGGACACCAACAGGAACATCCACAAAAGACGATTTAACATTGACAATACTAACACATAGTTTCCAATGATCTAGATATGATCTTAGCCATGACATGGCATCCGCAGAAAAATGTAAATATGTTACTTTAGACGGAAGAATTTTATGATTAACAGTGTCAAAAGCCTTCTTCAAATCTAAAGACACAGCACCGACACAAGCTTTCCTGTCCAACCTACATTTAACCTCCGCTCTCCTCTGGTGGCACAGTCAATGTGCTTGATAAACTCCGGAATCACCTTTTTCAAGTTGGCACTATTAAAGTCCCCAGCGACAATGAGAGCCGCTTTACGCTGGCTAACCTGGAGGGTGGGAACAGCTTCATGTAGCTCAGATAAGGCGGCATCAGGATTTGCCTGGCATGGAATATAAACGGCGCTGATGATTACTAAAGTTAACTGCCGTGGCTATTTTAATAAGTTAAAAATAGGCGAGAAGTAGAATGTCAGAAAAAAGTGTCTGAGCAGGTACGATGGACTCTGACCTCACCGGCACCATCTTGGTTGTATTTTCTGTGAATTTTACAATAGTGGACATTACGTTTGACTATAACAATCCACTGAATGTTTTAAAGTCTGTGTGGTCATTGTTAAAAGTACAATTAACTAAAATATAACCTATTGTCATAAATATGAAGCTTTTTTCCTAATCAAAGTTGTCATCAAATGCCAGCATACATGTTGCTACATCATTTGGGACTATTTATACAATATTTAGGTGGCACAAGAAGCAAAATCATTTAGCGGGGGTGAATGAGGAATTATGACGTGATGACGTCTGAATGAATGGGTCAGAAATTCCTTTCTGGGTAACTGGAATGCAGCTTATTCGGCCGCATCATTGGCATGAACGTATATTCCTAACTGGGCATAAATTAATCACATCAAGTAATAATGACTCGATCATCAAGAGTCAGCATCAGGAAATTGTGATCTTTCTTACAGCTGCATTAATTAACATCAGTTTTGAACAGCTGGGCGGGTGGAACGGGGAAGCGGGTGTCTGTCTTTAATCAATTACAGTGTGTTTCTGAATGAATGCCTTGCTTTAGCCAATCAATTCAAACTGCTTTTGTAAACTGCATGTCTCTTATAAAAATATCTAAGTAGCATGATGAAACAATACATTAATACTATTGGCTGTTTAAAAAAAATGTGGTAAATGTAATAGAAGAGCACTCTGTCTTCTCAGACACTCAGACAACGGTCATCGGTTAAACATGTGTGTGGGGCTCCGCACAGACAAATTAAGGTTATTGTGACCGCCAGTTTTTATTGAGAAGATTACATCATAGGCCAATCTACCAACAGTGTGATTTAAATTCTAAGTCCTTGCCAGGAGTTCAGGCAGGACATTGTGGAGTGGACATCTATGGGGAACTGGGTGCATGTTTGAGACTGTGTAACAGTTGGGGTTTGCGTGTACTAACGAGCTGTATGGTGACCAGATCTGTTCCGGTGTGGAGTTTGCATGTTCTCCCTGTGTCTCCACGGGTTTCCACCTACTATTGCATCCTTCCATGATTCAGAGAGACTTCTTCCGTCTGTTGGCCTTGAGTTCTCCCAGGAGATGCTGCCCCTCCCTCCGGCTTTCCTTCTCTACGATTTTAATCACAGTTTGTGATAAACAACCATGTTAGAATCCATGTGGACTCATAGTGGTGCCACACTGACCTACAAATATGACCAGCTGCCACTCCATACCGAATAATTACCACTGTAACAGGAACTGTGTGTGTGTTAAAGCACTGTACCGTGTTGTCATGGCACAGTGCTTTTGAATGAATGCATTACGTCTGCTTTTATAATGCCATAAGGGCATCATTATGACATTAGGAAGCACGCATGCAATGTAAAACATATTGACCTTGGTATGGCATTACATTCCATTCTCATTGAAATGATTAGCCTGTTATGGGCTCATGGCACAGAAAGAGTAGAAGAAAAGCATTTAACGTATCGCCAACCCACATGTGTGGATTGGAACAATAAAACGACACATAATCTTCATTATGGAGAGCAATTAGCTTTACCTCATGGCACAGAACTCCATCTATTCCAAAACAAAAGTCTCTGGTATTTTGCAGGTGAAATCACTGAAATGAACACTGGCCACTTACACAGCGGTAGTGAATGTTTCCCGTGCTCCCCAACTCCCAACTTTCCTTTCACGGTTTCTCAGAGAGGCTAATTCTTGTGAAACGTCTGTCCGTTTGACTTGCCTCTATCAGGCAGTTCCTTCAGCATGACTTTGTTGGCGTGGAAACTCTCACTGTCATGGATATAAAAAGCAGCCGAGCTGAAACACCCTTGGTTACATGTTCTGATGGCACCTGTGTGCTTTTCTGTATGCAGCATTTCTGCCCTGGCTGATCAGAGTGCAGAACCTCCACTATGATTCCTGTGGCCTGATGATTATCAATATACGGTGAAATGTGTGGGGAGCATTCTAATGGAAACCCAGGATTTATGAGAAATGATCCTGTCATCTATCAGGACCACAGAGAGAGTAACAAACCACCCTGTCATAAATCTGCTGGGCTCCGTGACAGGGAACAACATTCTCTAGCACTAAATTCCATTCACTAAACCAAAAGTCTGTTGTATGGACATTAAAAGCATAAATATTCTGCAGCTTGAGCCAACTTCATATCAATGTATAGGATTAGGCTCCACACATTTGAGCGGCATTTCATTTGAGAGGAACGATCAGCCGTTCTCATCCCCAAGGCATCATAGAAGTGCTGCTCTGTCCAGTCCCTTCAGATGCTGTGATGACACATGACGGCACTCCTGGAGCGTACTACACTGACGACACAGCGAACCTGTACGCTCAATGTCAGACGCTGTCACTCCCATGAAACAGTGGACCCCCCAAAGTGTCCAGTCACACCAAGGGCACCTGTGAGATACGCCACAGGACTTCAAACATAGTGATCCAGTGGGAAGCGTCACTATCTGACGATAGTGATCTGATGAGACTGTGTTGGAACACCACAGGCTGTTTAAAAGTCCGCCCTTTCCCCAAAGTGATCCAGCTCTGCCAGGTCTGCTGGCAGTTAACAGTTCTATCAGAAAATGACAGCAGCCAATGGCCTGGCCTTGTGTTAACAGTTACTATTGGCTGAGCCAACTGGTCTGTTGCTCAGTTTCAGGCTTGCTCCTTTGAACGACCAGTGATCAGAAATTACATTGGTGAGCACCGTCTCAACAACTGGTACAGTCAGGTCTAGATATATTTGGACAGCCGCACAGTTTTCATAATTTTGGCTGTAACCTTCACCACATAGTTATGAAATTAGCAATCAAAATGTATTTAAAGTGTAGACAGTCGGCTTCAATTTAATGGCTTAGTCGAAGAATTGTGCTAATATTACAGCTACTTTTTATTCTTAGAGCTCTATTAATATTTGGAAAGTTGCTCAGCTGTTTTATTTCCTCTTTAGTTTATTTACAATGTTAATGTTAGTTGTTCTCTGTCAATCAAACGTTCAACGAACTGAGTCTTTGTTGGACTGAAACTGCAAAAAGAACCATCAGCGTGAAAATAAAAGAAGAAGGAGTTAAAGAAAAAGCACTGCAGGTCAAAAACACCATTGATGAAGTAGATATAATAATAATGAGGTTTCAGGACCCAAACACACTGACACAGAAAGACTGTATTCAGTAAAGCCTGAAATACTGAGGTACGTCTAGTAACGCACACAGCAAGAAGCATCACAGCAGCTTAACATGACCAGACGAGGACGACCCGAGTTCACGCACAGGGGCAGATGACAGATATGATCCACGACATGCAGCACCTGAGGAGCGGACAATGTGGCTGGAGGGGGACACAAGACAATCAGTCTCTGATAAGCAAAGTCAATTCCCTCTTCGTCTTACGTCTTAGTCCCTCCCACCAAAGATGTGTGGAGGGATGCAAGGAAAAGACTCTAGGAGAGAGGATCCAAGTCAATGTCTTATTAGATGTAAGACACGTCCTTTCATCTGAACCACCGTGTGCAGCCATGTTTGTTCCTGTTGGCAGTTGGACTTTAGAATTACTGGGGTGACTTCTGGAGTTTGGATTGACCCATATCCACACACTGTCCCAATGATTAGAATGTGCAGTTAGTACAGAGTGTGTTCTTTGATTCCAATCTGATTTGTTTAAAGAAGCTTCACATGTGGAATTAAAAACGTGTTTTGCGGATGCAGGATACACGTGTGCACATAATGCTGATTATATGCTGCTGCATGTATTAGTGTTCGTTCAATAGTTAATAGCCTAATACAGAGTGGCAAGTTTTGTAGACAATTTATGAAATGACATAAACATCAAAGAATATTTCTGCTCAAGTGCACAGGGATTTCCCAGCTCATGTGCCACTGAATGATTGACATGTAGACAGACAGTTACAATGTGTTCACTGTAGAACATATCATATTTTCCTTCTGGCCAAGACAACGGGAACTGGAGTGAATAACAGCTCTTGAATAGAAAATTCTAAAGAATATAGAAAGTTGTTCATGGTTATCTGAGCAGTTCAGTGATCAACTGGGATGATCCTGAGCTCACAGGACTAAACTGTGCTGATGTTGTGACACTTTCACATCAGTCTGATCAGCTTCAGAGAACAATCACAAACATCCATCCTATTAAAAGACTGTCTCAAACGACTAGCTCTCGTATCTTTGATCCTTGCTCCTTAGATGGACAAAAGGCTTAATGACATGCCAGACTGGAAAGACGGCCGACTGGGGGGCAAAGGGCAAAAAACTAGCAATTCAATTTTTTCAATTCAATTCAACTTTTTTCAGAGAGTGAATCCTGACAGTAGGAAAATTTTAAAGTTTTACCGTAAATCAGACAGAATTACAGTTTGTCAAGCATTCTAAAAAAAAACATGGAAGAAAAAAAAATGGAAGAAACTGAAAAAGTGATCAGATGATAAAATGTGGCCATGTGAACGGGTTTCACAGTACAGCCGGACACGGACATGAGAGCAACAAAGAAAAAGCCTTTAAGGTAAAAGAGCTAAGTTTATCGCCTGAGCTTTAGGGTCAACCTCTGTCGGGCCTAATAATGAGCTGTCATCACATTGTGTCCAAATACTTTTGAGCAATGAAAACTGGCTGTGTGTGTTTGTCTATGAATCACTCACACTTTATTGTGTTCCTGCTTTAATGCAGCGCAGTTTGTGTGTACTGACAACATCATAATATGAATTATTAAGTTGTCACCATTTTACTCATGTGTTCTGGTCATGATCTAAAAACCAGGTGGTCCTGGTGGACCGGCCCTGTGCCCCTCTCTTTGTCCAGCTATGAAGCCTCCGTGTGGAGCTGGTATTACTGGTAAGATTGGGCAGTTAAATGATGCACATTTCAGTCTGCAGCTGAGGAAAAGAAGAAAAGAAAAAAATATTCCCAGTAATGAAAAGTGTTTGTTGTTTTATTATTTTTTTTCATCACGGAGAGCTCGGTGTTTCTGTGCCTCTGCCAGGTAAAGTCACAGAAATCTGCAAAAAGAGGAGGTTTGAAATGTAATTTCTTTCCAAAACCGTCAACAAAATTCAACTGTGCTAGTTATCACGCAAGCACAAGCTGTCGGCTGCGTGTCTTCCTCCACATTGGTGTTGAAAGTTGAAAGAAATTATCTGCTGCAGAAAATAACACTATGACCAGTTAAACCACTGATTTAAAACAACACATAGAGTCAGCAATGTTTACAGGAAGTTACCAACTTACGGAGGTCGACAGCAGCCGTGTCCGTTAGCGCATGATAGCACAATAATTATGTCTTTATGTAGGGTCAATAGCTTTGTTTTCTCATTACATAAAAAAAGAAAAGTTAGTTTTCGACTATATAAAACAATTCAGCAAATAATACATTTTCTTCCCGTATTTGGTAACACTAATCCCACTCAGGTCTGGGTAAAAATGACAGCCTGTGGTTACAAGGTTGTGTATTGGACTAATGCATCCAGCATATTTCAGATTTTTTCTTTAAGGAGACATTGACAAGGCTGACTCAGAAACAGACACGAATAAAGTCACGAATATTCTGAACTGTGTAAAGTGTCGGATCAACTGGCAGAAGAATGAGGGCCTGGCTTTTGTGCTGAGATCCAGGGAGATGAGGGGCAGGCGTGCAGACACACCGAATTTTATTTTTTAAAAAGGTCACTGATACTTAACACGTTACATTTAGTCGTTTGGCAGAAGCTTTTATCCAAAGCCACTAACGGAAAGTTGCAGTGGCGATGGCTGCCATGCAGGGTGTTCATGTGACGCCCCGGGAGCAACAGCGACACTTCCGCTCGCAGCGGGGAGGGACCGGGATCGAACCCCTGCTGCCTCTGTACCAGTTTCCACGTTACAGTGGAGCTGTATCTTTAAATGCTGAGCAGAAGGATCCTTCTATCTTAACCACTTCTGGTAAGAAGGGTCACCGTGGTGCTGAAGCAGAGCTGTCACGGAGCCAAGGCCACACACAGAGACACGACCAATCACACCTACAGGCCACATACAGTCACTAATTAACTGCATGTCTTTGGACTGTGGGAGGAAACCGGAGTGCACAGAAAGGCCGCCTCTGGCAGATGGAGTGCAGCCTTCCAGCTGCAGGAAAAATCCAGCTCGTTCCAACTACCAAAGCCTTAACCCCATACGCTCACGGAACGCCCAGCACTCAGCATTCTGTCAATTTACTGGATTCTAGTGCAGCACATAAAACAATCAGAGCCCTCGGGTCATCGGGTGGTGGCTCCTAATTGGACCCAAAATAACATTCAGATGTATTTGGGGTTATTCAGTTGTGTACTGCCTGCTGACCTGAGATCTGTCACAAGCGTTTCCCAAAAGCATCAAAGAGAAACTGAAAACTTTTCCTGTGTTCTCGGGCTAAAAATATTTACTGTGTTCTCTGGGGTTTTTGTTGGATACTGTTTGATTTCCTGGTAAAGTGTCATTTTCTCAAATTGTCACAAATCTGCATTGACTAAGCAATGGTTGAAGGCTGCAGTAGCTCAATGCATGGTTGGTTAATATCCTATTAGAAACCATGTGTGACTGCAAGGCCTTCAGCACATTAGAGGTGCTACAAGGAGCGAGGGCGGGCGGATTCTGACACTGGCCAACATGAGAGCAGAGATGTGTAACTGCAGAAGTGTATTTCATTCATTATTGAGCACAGGATTCTTTTTGCTGTCACTCAGCTTAAAGCAAAGTTGCTGTGACAGTTGTTCTCTTATCCCGAGCTGTTAAAAATAATCCTCCTGCTCTGTCGACACACCTTCCCCAGTTCACATCAAATTAGGGTCACATCTACAAGAATCCAGACGTGGACTGGCCATCAGGCAAACCAGCCATTCTCCCAACGAGCGGTGAGCCGGCGCCTCGCTAAGTGCATGAAATTTTTAAAATCCTCAAAGCTAGAGGCTGCGAAATGTGCTAAACTACCAAACATGTTTGCTGCTGTGGCCGCAAGCACCGATTCTGCAGTATGACCATCATCCCAAGTGCAGCAGGTGCAAGATGTGCACCAAGAGCAGCGTGAGCTCAGTGACGAGCGAGGAAGAGGGGAGTGGACAGAGGCAGCAGGAGGGAGGAACGGGACAATTAAAGTATAGGAACTGTTGATAGAGTAATAGGAGATCAGCTCAAAGTCATTCAAAGAGTTGGTGAAGTCTAAATAGCAAAACGGTGGGAGGATGTGTACTCGTAATTAAAACCAGAATGCAAGTAATAAAAAAAATGGAGGACCATTTAACAACTAGTTTGGTTAATGGCAACAGGTCCGTAACATGAGTGAGGAGACTCTGCCCATCTTTACTCTGCCTCCCTCAAATTCTTTCTCAATTCTGAGAAAACTGCTGCAAAAAGATTTAAATCATATATATATATATATCATTTATCATCATCAAGTAAATTAGCAAGATTTAACAGTTAGGTAAAAATTGGACATGCCAAAGGATACAAAATGATTCTTGAGTACAATGGTGGTGGAAACCATCAGGACTAGTCTGAGGACATCTGATGAGTTTCCAGTGAACTGTACTGGACTGAAGAAAAGCTTTTAGCGTCTTTCACTCAGTTGATGTAATTCAGGACAGCGCACCAGCAGTACCAGTGACAGCCCAATGAACCAATACACAATCTACAAACTACATTTGAGTAACAAATGGGACCTGGTTAGTGAAAAGATGCACTTCACAGAAAACGGCAGAGAAGAAAATGCCAAGGCTGTGCAGATGAGACGCCTATTCAAACACTTGAAGATGAAGACTAACACTGTTGCTGTAAAATTTGTAATATGATTTTAATGCTGCTGTGACACAATTTGCAACATAAAATTAATTTTAAATCCACCACGGTTTTCTTTTCCATGGTGCCAAAATCATTTCCTTCATATCCGACGTAGAAAGAATCAAGCTTTCCAGAGTGCGTCCAGGCAGAAACCAGAGTGTTGACGTCCTTTTCTTCCAGTATAACATTTGCGTGGCCACCAAGTCCATCACCTAATCCTGCACATACAGAATCGACAGTCGTCCGACCCAGTAGATTTAGTCGAATGTTCTGTCATTTATACTGAAACGTAGATGTGCTGATTAAGAATTTCATCTTTTTCTCTGTAACCCCCTAAACATTCATAACAGCTCTCATCTTATAGACGGAACAGACACAGTTTGAAGCGTAGAAAGTGTAAAGGCTCCTGTCAGATACTGTTCAGTAATGATTCAGCTGTTGGCTGGCTGCTGCTTTGAAGCCGGCTCCACAAAGGAATCCTTCCCTTTGCTGCCTCCCTCAGATCTTTGTCAGTCACTGTTTTTGTAAAGTGATGGATATCACAATGCAAAACCAACAATTTCCCTCCTATAAATGGTCAATGGGCGCCATTCAAATGTAACTGAATGTCACACGTCTTTACTATTAACTGTGTTTTGACTGCAGCTGATGCCAAAATGACCAATTTACAGGTGTGTGTGTGCACTTATGCTGCTATGGGTCGCAGGGGGGCTGGAGTCTATCCCAGCTGTAATTGGACGCCCTGGACGGGCCTCCAGCCTGTGTCAGGGCAAACGCAGAGAGACATACACAGACAGACAGACAGACAGACAGACAACCATTCACACTCACAC
Organism: Channa striata; assembly: GCA_033026295.1. NCBI lineage: Eukaryota > Metazoa > Chordata > Actinopteri > Anabantiformes > Channidae > Channa > Channa striata. Next base: position 27,665,762 of record CM065174.1, on the reverse strand, counting down.
CCACAGCCGGTTTAGTGTCACCAATAACCTGACATGCATCTGTTTGGACTGTGAGAGGAAGCCGGAGGAAACCCAGAGGATGTGAACGCACAACCTTGTAGCTTTGAGGTGACACTTGTTTTTATCTTCCAGTGTTATGTTTTTCTGTGACCTGAGCTGGTCAGAGCGCACACACACGTGCATCTGTCTAGAGTTTTGAGGACACTCATGCACAGAAAGCCTTCCCTGTGGCCACGCTACAGGATAATTGGACCAATTTTAGGCCTGGCTATCCTGAAGTGCAGGGGGGTTTACAGGCATGATCATAATGTTTCTGACAGGCTCACACTCTCCCAACTTGAAATCCTGTAGTGTGAAAGGAACAGTGACGGATCATTGAGCAGAAACGCACAACAGCCAATGAGAGCGAGCTGAGTAGGGACGCAGCACCAGCCACATGTTGTGCACAAGAATAAAACTTTATTTCCATCGCATCTCTTCAGCCCAGCCTGCAAAACATAGACGCCCAGCTGATTCCATTTCTTCAACCATGGCTTAATTCAGGTTTGTCTTCTTTCCCCTTACAAGTTAAAAAGTCTTTATGTCTCGTCTCCCATGTTTTCAAAAATCATCACAGCTAACCCCAACCATTATCCCGACTTCAGCCTAAAAAGTTGATCCCAACCTGGAACCCCAAACAAAGTTTTAACCCTCAAACAGCTGAAAGAAACGTGCACCATCATGAAAGTATCGTTTATGGAGAATGGAAAAATAATTCATGATTGATGGTTCAGGTACAGATGACTTAGTATGTCTTGAAGCAGAAGTCCTATACCTAACCAAGAAATGCCTTCATTCCATACTAACAACAAAGGGAACTGCCTCATGCATGTCAGACAATCGAGCATGGTGCTGGACAGACAGACAGACAGACAGACAGACAGACAGACTGACCGCTGCACACAGTGAATAGAAAAGACTCTGATTACTAGAAACAGGTGAGGAGACTGCGAGTGGCAGGAGTTCAGTCAGGCAGAGCGGGACCGGGCAGGAGTGTGTGTGTGTGTGTGTGTGTGTGTGTGTGTGTGTGTGTGTGTGTGTGTGTGTGTGTGTGTGTGTGTGTGAGGCAGCTCACTGACGGAGGAAATAAATGAATCCACACAGGCCGAGGACTGTGGCCACCACTCATCTTAACGTTGTGCCATTCAGAGCTCCTAGTGTCACAGCAAGATTAATCATCCTCATGCTCTGCCTGTGCTTTCAAATTATTTAATTTATGAATGGCACAAAAACTAATTCCTCATCACCCATAGCCTCAGGAACATCTTTATTTGCAGAGCTGCTGTCATCCAAATCCTCCAGTATTACAGAAGTCGCTGCTCCACAGTTGACACTCAGGTGCTGCCCCATCACGTTACCATGACAGTAGGCTAATGTGAACAGAGCACTTCATCACTGAGCTTTTATTCACTGAAACCGTAAGACAAAAGAAGAGCTGCATGAAACACTAAAGCAAACAATGTCCAATGTTGGAAATCAGAACAGTGTGAAGGGCAAATATTGTAGGGAATACCAGGGTTACATGGAGTGTCCGAAAACTGAACCTAACGCTTCTCCTGCTCATACACTTGAACTGTTTCCTACGTTGGAACAGAATTCTTACAGAACCAGAACAACAATTAACCAAACATGTTGGCTTCCCCTGGTTCACAGTGTTTGGAAGGTTTCTCTCACAGAGGGATCAGGGTTATGGCCTGTTCACCAGTAATATGTGAACAGACCTTTCATTTTTCATTCCACGTGTTTGCGTCACTGCCTCACCACAACGTACCTGACTCAGGCACTGTCTCTGTTCTGAATTCCAAGCAGACGTTTGAGGTATGTCCATGGATTCATCTAGATGTCCACCTGAGTCAAAGTGGGCTGTGGGTTCACCGTGTAGTCCGGAGTGTGGCACTGCAGCCCACAAGGACAGTGGAAAAGTGGTCATCGGTGTAGATCCCCATGTGTGTTGGTCCAAACCTGAGAAAGAGAAGGGGAACTGGCCACTTACTGGGTCTGCACCTTTTATTGGGATGACTGGAATACACAATTATTCAATTCAGTTTAATTCAACTTTATTTATATGTCGCCAGTTTACAACAGCGTCATGTCAAGGCACTTTACATGATGTGTTCCAGACTATACAGACATTTAGAGAAAAACCCAACAACCCCCCTTCAGCAGCTGCTGTGGAGAGGAAAAACTCCAACGGAACCAGACTCAGGGTGGGTGGCCACCTACATTTAAGATGGTTTCATAGATTTTGTCACGGTTGAACTTTTCTAGCAGTTGAATCCCGGCAGATTATCCATATAAAGGATGAATTTTTATCTCTGTCCAACCATTTCTTATTATATGGTAGATAAGTTCCATTTTATAAACACACTATCAGCCTACTAATACACAGTTTTTTATTTTTCAATTAAAGTTTGAACCTTTAAATAAATTTAAATTTCATTTTTACTTACTGGTGACAGGGCAAGTTTACTCAACTTTCCACATTTTTCTCTTTATGTCTTTCCTTTTACCAAGAAAAAGCCCAACTTTAGAAAGAAGTGCATTGATTTTAATCAGAATAAACAAAAACCCAGTCTTGTCTTCTTCTGAAGCTGAGAGTTGGATTTGTCTTTATCAACAACTAAAATGAACACTGGACGTATTAGTTGAACAAACCGCGACACAGGGAAGCGACTGCTGCTGTGGCTGCTCTGTTGGCTGTCACCCGAGGGCTTACAGACGGACGTCCACATCCACTTCTTCCTTCTTCTTCTCATCCTCCTTTTCTCCGCTGTATTTGACTGTCACCATCAATCAGCCTGAGCTTTGTTATCTCAGAGTGGTCCCTGCCAGTGAAGGTAACGCACAAATAACCCGAACAACCGGCTTCCATTTCCAAGAAATGGTCCTTCGGTGGCTTGTCTTAATGGAAGAGAGTGGTGGGAGGAGGCCTAATGAAGAGTAAAAGTATGTGCTAGTGGAGAAAATGAGCGGTATGAGGGAACAAAGGAATGCTTGGAGACAGCAGAAATGAGTGAGGAAGGAATTGTTTGTCACGTAATCAGGGGAAAAGGGAGCGAGAGGTGACAGGGACTTAATAACAGTGTGTGAAAGACGGACGTGGTAGGTCGCAGATATGTGGCCCTGGCTGCAGCCTCCCCTGTGTGTTGTAAAGCTCTGCTGCCTCAGAGCACACACTACAATCTTCATCTTTACTGCCACTGATCCTGATTCTGGCACATGGGCTCGCTGCGCCACAGACTCCTAATTATGGACTGTCCATAAAGCAAAGCAAGGGAATAAAGCTGCACCTGTGCCGGACCCGTTTCCATATGACTTCGGCGCTTCTCACTCTGTCCAGCTGTGTTGGACAGCTCACTTTCTACACAACGTAGGCTTCACAGTGATTTATTCGCAGACCTTTGTATGTGCGTTTCTATTACAGTTTAATTCTGATCCGTTTCACTTTGACTGTGGCGTGGATTTGTTTTGTTCATGATTTCAGTTTCAGCACTTCTCTTCATCCTTTATTCGTGGATGTCTGCTGATAACAGAACATAACACACCATTTAACTATTTAACCAAAGCGGTGCTGGGGGGACATGAAAGCTCAAGTGCAAATTATGTAAAGTTTTTCATTTTCAGTTTTGTAATTGAGTTTTAAATTCCTCTAACATATTATCATATCAGAACTAATAACCGCAGTGATGGGGTCTAATTTACCTTTCATTCTTCACTTATCTGACCTTTTTTTCCGGAGCCTTTTTCTATCTTGGATTTAGCGAGAATCACAATTCATGGAATAAATCGTCGGCAGAGAAAGAGGCAATTAGAAAACTGTTAATGGAGAATCCCACAAGTGAAACATCACAAGATCTAATCTGTGAAAACAAGCAAGACTCTTTGAAACAAAAAACTCGTTTGAGTACCTGATCGCCTGCCTGAAACTAAAGGAGTACCTGCAGGGATCCTCATGTCCATGGGGCTTCAGGGACACTTTGTCCAACAAACCTTGATGGGTAATCCAACAATTATTAACACCTTTAATAGCACCTGAGGTACTTACAGCTCTAAGACAGCGGCTGACAGTCTTCTTTAGAGATCTTAACAATAATACAGAATACGTGGGCAACGATTCAGCCAACGGTGTTAGTGCTGTCAAATCCCGCTGTCCTCTGCTGAGTGCTACATTCCAAACGCGCTCTTGCTCATAATGTAGTTCTTGAAAACCTTCTTGAAGAGTTGATGTTGCCTCTGAACAGCACTTTTAGGATAACTATTATTTTTTTACCCATTAGAAATGATGTGCACATTATGGGAGCACAAACTATGAATAAGTGTAGGACATTGTTTTTGTAATATTGATGAAGGACCGTTTTACCACAGAATTGCTATGAGTGGGGCTTGGGTTTAGGTTTTTTGTTCACCAGCCACTGTGGCTAGTAGTTTTCCAAAGTTGCAACCTCTCTAGCCACAACTTTGAGTGTCACAGTAGTAACAAAATTATTGGGACCGTTCCGTTAAATAAAGAAATAACTGAAGTAACGTGAAAATGACAAAAGTAATAAAACAAATTCGCTGAAAGTTCAATGAAAATCAGACATTGCTTTTGAATTGTGTATCAACATTTTGAAAGTACTTTTAAAAAGTAATGAAACTGGCCTGGACAAAAATGATTGTACCCTTAACTTAGTATTTTGATGCACAACTGTTAAAGCCATCAGTGCAATCCATCGATTTGTGTCTCCAGAAACATGCCTTCTCCAGACGGCTTGTTTCAGTTCTTTCCACGGATGTTCCACAGGATTTAGATCAGGGCTCACAGAAGCCCACTTCACTTTTGTTCTTAGCCATTCTTGCGTGTTTTTAGCTGTATGATTTGGGTCATTATCCTGTTGGATATTGCGCAGATCCAAGACCCCCTGTGCCAGATGCAGCAAAACGGCCCCAGAACAAAACCGAGTCTCCTCCACGTTTCACAGTAGGTTCAGTGTTCTTCTCATAAATCACTTTTTTATGATTTGCAGTGAAGAACAGTCCTCAGTTGTCTTCCATTAGGTCCACTTTGGCTCAAACAGCTACGGATGGTGCAATCTGACACTGATGTAGCTTGACCTCTGACTTCAGGGTTAGGGGGTTCAGTGTCTTGCGCCAAAGCCACCCCCATTAGTTTCACCCCTATTAGTATCTAGATACCAAAAAGCACAGTGACTAGTTTTCACCCTTGAAATAGGCAAACTCACTGATTACAAGTTTAAAAGCACCTCAATGCTAATGACAGGACACGCTTTAGTTTAACATGTCCCTGTGGTTTAATTATTCTCAGTTTCTAAGGTTACCAGCAGTTTTTCCAGGCCAGTTATATTAGTTTGTTCTTTTTAAAATGTTCTGTTAAAACACAATTCAAAAGTAATGTCTGATTTTTTAACTAATGAAATCTCCCCCTCTAACCTAAGTGTCATCAACAAAAGTGAAAGCCTTCCAGGTCCCCAGCCCAGCTAATCTCCAACAGAGCAAAAAACAGAACACAAATCAGCACGTCACTTTTCCAACTTTATGCCCTAGGTGGCCATCCACAGCTGACGGAGAGAGAGGACGAAAGAGGGAGAGACACAAGTTAATGTGATGAATGGGAGTAAAGGTGAACCAGCAAGAAGAGACCCTTCACCTTTCCACCACTGCACATCCTACAACACATTGCATTATGGGGCGACGCACAAAAACAAAAATCAAGCTCAGCTGAAACTATTGAATGTAATGTATTTGCTTGACAGTGTCAGGTCTCTCTCTGGGTTTTATTGCACCTTTTATGTGCCACCTCATATTTCTTCGGGTTCCGAAAATCTCCCCCATGTTTTCCACAGGAACACCTTGTTTACTTGTGTGTCATCAATCACTATCGCAAAAGCACCGGGCAATAGACTTCACGATGGACAAATGAGCAGACACTGTTTGCAGGGAGTGATATGCGAGTTCAGATAGCCTTAGAGACTTCAGTATATCTGCCTGCCCCTGTCGGCATCCAACAGACACTCAGGTGTTACTGTCAGGCCCTGAGTATGAGTTAAATAGTATTAGTGTCTGGGGCACAAAGTGCAGCACACAAGGGAACCAGGCTGTACAACATGTCTGTGAAAGATGAGTTTCCCCTGCTGTCTTGTCTCCAGCTCCTCTCACCAGATGTCATCATGCTGCTCTGGCACTGAACCAAACTGTTGTTTTCGTACTGCTGCCAGGTCTCCCACTCCAGTGCAGTGATGAACACGCCATCAGCGTTTTAGACAATGGCTCTTCAGGTGACGACACAGTGTGGAGGATGGCGTTCCGCTGTGGAGAGCACTAATCATCCAGGCTTAGTGTGGATGCCTTCGCAAAGATCAACCCATTCAAACTCAGCAGCCCCATTAAATGAGCAACTGTCATGTTACTTCTGACGTCAGTGGGTGAAGATTATATAAACTGTTACGCAATGAAACACCTGCAGATGTGCATTCTCCGATGATTACATGTTGTACCAACATATTAAACCTGTTTTTTAGAATGAGCCTTTACTGTGATTTCATGAGTGTTTCATGAGTTTGTAATCCACACATATTATGCTACTCAATAAGCTGTAAAAAGATAACTGGCCAAGACATATTGAGACAGATGGGGCTAATAGGATAGCTAATGCGAAGATTCGTCACTGCTGTATTACTAATGCATGCCCTGTGGGCAGTAGTTGATTGCACATGTCCACTTGATCTCAAATGATTAGTTTCTATGAAATCAGAACTGAAACTATGATTGCCCCAAAAGAAACAGCCCCAGGCACTAATACGCAACCTCCACCTTCAATTCACCTTCGCAAGGTTTAGCAGACTGTGGAGTATTGCTTGTAGAAATAAGTCAAAGTCTGCAGTGTATTCCTACGAATCCATACGAAACCAACCTTGGGGTTAAAGCCTGCTCGGGTGGGGGAACGTTGTATTTCAACAAATGCAAATGTGTGTGATCAAAGGAGATTGGTTGTGCTAAGAAAAGTGAAAAAAACCTTTGATTTGTTCTGCCCTTTTGTGTGTGTGTCAAGTTTTAAGTGCTAAATCCTTACTAGTATGGTTTCAAGAACCTTTTAGAAGATTCTCTCTGGATTTCAGGACATCACCCACAAACACCCTGATGTCCATAGACACATTATTAACATATGCTTCAAGATATTGCCTTTTACAAACAAGGAAAAGCATACAGAAAGATAGTGAACACTCCTAGAAACAGCAGTGGAAGCATAGTTCAAAAATTCAACTGAAGGAAACACTACATGGTCTACATGTGGTTAAAAAAGGGGACCAGCAACCAGACTTCTGCAAAGTGAGTGCAAAAGACCTGCAGCAAAAAATCCTCCTCCATTTCTATCTCCTCATTTCATAAGCTCTTTGGAATATAAAAGTTCTTCATTTTCCGAATGTGCATCAAGTTCCAGTTCAGTTCTAGGGCATTTAGAGTTTGGGTTTTAAACTCGGCGTTTCCAGTAGCAGGCCATGAGCTAACATGTGAATCAATAATGTTGGTTTGTGCAAAGTACCTAAACCAATCACAGGTAGAACAGGCAAAAACATGCATGTCAGGTTATTGGTGACACTAAACTGTCTGTCTGTTCATTTCTCTCTGTGTTGGCCCTGACACAGGCTGCAGGCCCGTCCAGGGCGTCCAATTACAGCTGGAATAGACTCCAGCCCCCCCGCGACCCACAACAGCATAAGTGCTCACAGGTAACTGATGTATAAATGGAGGTGTGTTTTGAGCCCTGTGCTTTGACTGGCAGGTGCTCTTCTACAACGGTACAACCCTTTCAGGTCTAGATCACAATATAACTGATCTGCAGCTACATCCAGACACATCATCTAAAAGAAGACCAACTCTGCTGCTTCATGCAGAAATCTGACTCACAAAATAAGTAGCACCAAAGGGCTTTGCCAAGATGCACAAAAAACTGCTGTCAAACCACGTAGCAATTGGTGCCAGCTCTGGAGAACTTCAGGGGCCAGTGCCCCTGTGATCCCACCCATGGATCTGCCCATGTCCCCTGGTATTTGCAATTTCAGTTAGTGTTTGGATGCAACCCCAGATCAAAACTTAGCAGGAACACTGTTGGGCTGCAGGTTTGCAGCAGAGGGTGACCTTCAGGTGAACTTGACTCCAACCAGTCTCATCTGGAAGTGTGTGCTCAGCCTCGCCCTATCTACGTCACAGACCATCAGTTGGCAGCCTTTCGATTTGTGCCTTGTTGCACACGGTCATCCTGCTGAATCATGTGCACTGCTCCTCTGCAGTCCAGGCGCCTCTGCTTTCTGTCAGCATGTTTTGTGCTGCAGTGTAATGTGATAAAAATGTCTTCTGTCAATATTCACTGCGCTCCATAATCATAGAAAGATGACAACATTACTATAGATGTGCCAGCTCTGTGCAGGACACTGTGTAGCCCCTCACTGCATCACAAATAAAAGGCTTGACAAATAAAGAGCGGATCCCACATCTGTGATGGTACAGAAAAACTTACTCTTCCTCGCTGCGTCCCACTGATGTCATGAAATAGAAGGTGGTGAGTTGCACTTCCTGTGCTGATTCCGCACGGTTTCTTCAGTGGCTTTGTCAGCGAGGTCTGGCAGCTTTGTCTGCCACGTTGCCTTTCAGCGGTCATGTTAAGGGTGACGAAATGTCACACCAATGAGACAGCACTGCTGTATGCCAGGACGCCTCAACACTGACACTGGCTTTTTTAACACTAAATCCAGCATAACAAAGTCTCTGCCCCGATCAGGGCAGGGCGGCCTCTCATGCACTGGTTGTGGCCTCACAAAACTTGCCTGAATGTGTGAAATATTCAGTTTCTCCAGCCGGCTACAGTGATCCCCTCTAAGATTATTTGATCCAGCCTGTCTTGTTGCATAAGCATCATTTCTGATGTTTTAATCTTTAATTCCTGCCAATATTTCCCCTGCATTAATCTCCTCTCTGTATCTTTGTTGGGTGCCAGAAATATCTTGGGTCTGGACTCCTGAGCCAGTAACTTCTCACACATGAAAACAGATTAGGGATGAGAGATTACCCTCCACTCTCCTCCAACACAACGCTATATTTAGCTGCATTTCATGTTTGGGGAGAACGTGTAATTTTCCCATTGCTGTTGAATGATAAAGGTTGCTTCTAGGAAAAGAGTGGCAGGCTAGAAAGGTCACAAGTCAGGGGATTTTATTAGCAGTGCCAGGACATATATGCTGATAGGGCAGCGACTGGAGCCTTCAGACAGGGGCTGGAGTTGTGCTACCACTGTATCTGGTGTTTTTTGCTTATTACTAGCTGGTTATTGTCCACTTCACAAAGCAATAGATTAACTTGATTTAAGAGTTGACCGTCCTGTGCTTCATGTGCTGTTCACACAGCCTATACTCTCTAGTCAAAAAGAAATCATCATCCAGAGGGTAAAAGATAATAAATCTTTGTCACACGTACATGATGTTTCCTTTATGACAATGATGTAAGAAGATCAAGGGTTCTAATCTAGTGTAATTTTAGCCCTTCTCATTTCGGAGGCATCAAAAAGCGTTGCTTGGTCCAGTTCCTTCTGTGCCTGTGGTATCTCTTCACATTGGCGATTGATGTTCAGGGCCTTCAGTGTAGTTCAACGGAAACCCTGACGCTTCAATATTTGATGCTTAAAGCAGTGACGTAGGATAAGGAGGGAAAAAGTCTCGTAGGAAGGTGGACGGGGTGATGGATGATATACTGAGACCCTGGATTTTTCCCAAGGAAAACCAGAGTTTGTGCAAGACGTTGTGCAGCAGAGGTGACTGCAAATAAGACTCCTTCCAAACAAATGTTGCTTGAGATCCTACGTGCCAACTTTTACTAAGTGCTGTTTCTGCTTGATGTTATTGGACATTTTTAAACCTCTCACTGCCACACCTGTGATAAAGATCTAGTGTGCTGAAACCTGATGAAGCTGGTGATAAAACATCATCCTACGCGGGAATATGCCGTAATTGTAAAAGTGGAATGAAAGATTACACCCGTGACATCACTGATGTATGTCATATTAAAAATCACCCAACCTCTGCCAAAATAATGAATCCCACCGAAATGTGTTTAAGTATGTTTCACTCAGATTTATGATCCAATCCTAAAGATTATATCAGGAGCCAACAGAAACGTCATGTATCTTTAGGCTGAGAAGCTGGATGAGCCTTGCCAAAACGCTTTCACTCGACTGTGTGTTTTACTTGAAGGCAATTTTAATGTTCAGTGACTATTAATTCACTGCACTTCTGCAATAAAAGGCCACAGCTTTCACCGTTGATCCTCAATAGGAGAACAGCAGTGCACTCTGCTTCATCATTTCACATGCTTTTATCTGTGCAGGTCTTGACTGCAGTCTTCACGGCTCAAATCCTCAGACATGTCTCAGTTACCTCGAGGAGGGGCATGTTAGAACGCAAATGTCTGAAGCAGTTGGACCTGACATTAAACAGGCCTTATCCTGCCTTGTACATTGACTGTGTAACATCTGATTGATCTTGTGAACCTGTATGAATAGAGAATTCAGTGTGTCAGGGTTTGTAATACAGGAGCCAGAAAGAAGGTTGAGAATGTTGACTGACACCAGAACTGAATGACAACTGCGATCTGAAGGCGAGTAGAGGAGAGCAGCACACTGGTGAGCCAGAGATTGGTGAACCGGAACTTGGGTCCAATGGTTATGTTTGCAGACAACATGAGTACCTAGGTCCAAAGCACAACAAAAAAAGCTGCAGAGAGCTGTGGTCAAAGCTGAGTATAACAGGGAGGACAGGCGAAAACAATCAGGGCCAGGGATTTGGTGGTGAAGTTTCTGGGATCAACTATGGAGCAGGAACAGGACAGGGGGGCAATAAAATAAAAGTCCAGCAGAGGAAGTGGAGACGAGGGGCTGAATCATGACACAGTGAGCCGGTGGGTGTGTTGATGACTGCTCTGACGTGCAGCTGCAGTGTGTTTTTTGCTTCATGGAGGAGCCAGCCCCCGAGTATTTCCAGTAGGTGAGAGCACGTGACACAGGCAGTCTCCTGTTGTGTGCCGAAATATTCCTACATTGAAAATGTAAATAAGTGCACACACAAAATCACCGCGCACCGGCCAAATCTGACCTTAGCACCGTGCTTTTCCTAGTAAATCGAAATTCTTCGGAATTGACAGGTGGGTGCCCACAGTTTGCCATCTGTATGCTGAAATAATTTTGCAGAGGTGTGTCATGGGGAAAGTGGTGAAGCTGCCAGAAAAAAGCATAAGAGTGTTGGAGGCGAAAGCCAAATACGACAGGCTTTTCCGAAGCACTGTAAGCATTTAGTCATCTACATTTAGTCATTTGGCAGATGCCTTTATACAAAGCAAGTACGAGGCAGCAAAAATCGGAGTCAGGGAGAAAAGATTAAAGCAGAGTGCTATGAGAAGAAGTGTTTGCGTTTCATGAGATGACATTAAATGTGTTAATAGAATTAAAAGCACAGGAAGCTGCAGATGAGTTCTGTTTTCAGCACTTTATTGAACAGTTTGAGTGAGGCTGCTGGACGGGTCGGACTGCAGAACTAAATGAGAGACAGTGATGTACCTGCTTTTTGGCCGATCACAGCTGAGGTGTGCTAAGCAACGTAAGGAATGCTGTGTCACCTAAGGTGACCTCTTTCTGTGATGCTGTCACAGTCGTTCAGGACAGGCCACAGACGTGGCGGGGTGGCATAATTCTGCATAGATGTAGGATTATATCTGGGATTCTCAGTTTTTAGATTAGTGTTTTATCCGTGGTAATAATTTATAAAAACATATTGTGGTGTTAATATATTTAGTTAAAAGCCTTCAGCAGTGTCTTTGTTATTGCTGCAAATGTGTGTGTAGCTATTTTTTAGATTTAATTATTTTTTTATTTCACATTTCTTTATGAAGAATATTTCTTTTTAAATGTGGACAATAAAATAAACTGACTGAACATTAAGATGTTTTCTGCCAAAATTTAGGAGCACTCAAGTTTTACCAATTGCAGGGGTTATACATAATAAGTCATCCAGCTGACACATGGTTTCTGTTTTTGCAACACTAAAATGAACAGAGGCAAAAATTTCCTTTTAGTTTATGCGATAGCATCTGTGAGTTTCTTCTTGTCTGCAAACACCACGTCCTCCTGCCTAAGTGACCGTGTATAGTGTGTTAACAGCTGTGGGCCTCAAACCTTTGTGAACAAACTAGGAACCTCGACAGGTGATAAATTAAACAGGAAGGTCTGCAGGTCAGTGGAAGTGGCTCACCTGCTACATCAGCTTAGAAGAAGAAGATCAACCTATTCATTTTCTTAACAAATCTCCTCAGCTTTCCGTTGTACTACAAGTGGACAAGTTGGCTCAGGAGTCGGTAGCTCCCTCACATTGTTCCTCTTTGGGTGAATAAGGCTACAGTGTATGTGCCTGTTTTTTTTTCTCTGTCACTTTTGCTTGTCCTTTGTCAGATCCCCCGTTTACAATGTTGTCATCCTCATCATCATAGTCAATAATGTTGCTGGTTGTTTCTCTGGAGCTTATTAGTCACTGGCAGTTCTCCTTCCATTTCTTTGAGATTCTGTTTTTCAGATCTTCTGTTGTGTAACGCATCACTTCCCCTTCACCACCATATGCTCCATGTTGTGTAGACATTGTCTAAAAGGTTTCCAACAAGTTTTTATTGGTTACACTCTCTTTCGCTGCAAAAACAAGTTTTGTTTTCCATTTTAATTTAATATTTATTTCTGTTCAAGGATTTCATAGACTATGTTAAGTATAATATGTAGTGTGATGCATTTGTTACTTCTAGATTGGACTACTGTAATTCTCTACTTTCAGGCTGCCCCAGTAACTCTCTAAAAAGCCTCCAATTAATCCAAAATGGTGCAGCAAGATTACTGACTGGGATTGGTAAGAGAGATCATATTTCACCTTCATTAGCTTCCAATTAAATGCAGAATAGAATTTAAAACCCTTCTTCTTACCTATAAAGCTCCATCCTACCTCAAAGATCTCCTATTACTAGACCACTTCAGTCTCAGAATGGAGGCCTGCTTGTGGTTCCCAGAATGGGAGGCAGAGCCTTTAGCTATCAAGCTCTTCTCCTGTGGAACCAGCTCCCAGTCCAGATTCGGTAAGCAGACACCCTCTCTACTTCTAAGACTAGGCTGCAAACCTTATAGTTAGATCTAGTCCTGCTGCTATAGGCTTAGACTGCTGGGGGACCAACCCCTGATGCACTGAGACACTTCCCTCCTCTCAGCCCACATTTATATGTCACCACTGTAGGACATTAACGTTGTGTCTTCTTTCTCCCGTAGTTGTCTCCCTGTGTGTCCCTGTCTTCAGGTGTCCCTGGCTTTGGAGCTACTGGTCCTACCAACCTGCCCAGTGTTTTCCACTCAGCCCAACCGGTCAAGGCAGATGTCCGCCCACCCTGAGCCTGGTTCTGCTGGAGGTTTCTTCCGTTAAAGGGAGTTTTTCCTCTCCACTGTTGCCTATAGCTGCTCAAGGGGGATTTGTTTGGTTTTCTCTACATGACTTTATTATGTAAAGTTCCTTGAGACGACTTTGTTGTGAATTAGTGACATATAAATAAAGTTGAATTAAATTTAATTAATGCCAGTTTTACTTTAATATCTATGTGCACTTTCAACCATTTACTGAACATACAAATTGACTTGCATGCATATTTGCAACCACATATTTCTAATCAATAGGGTGTTAACATGATTTATGAAATTACCCAATACGCCACATAACTAAGCCACATTCACACAGACTTTCACACTGCATCAAGACATTCATTTGAATAGTGAAGGCTGTTTTCACAGATGGGGCCGGCAGCACAGGGGGACTCCACCACAACAATGTATCATAGTGTGAGAAAAAAACAGGAGCATCTTCTTTATCTTTTTATGCAATGTGGTGCACAGCATTCAGCAAATTACTGTTTCATTGTAGCCTGAGAGAAGGAGAGATTGATGCAAGTGCTTGTCCAACAAAAAAATTAATAAATGAAATAAAATAAATTGCTCACAACATCTGCGAAACCTTTTACACATTTCTCTTTCTGTAACGCACACCTACACATACAGTATAACACTATTAGAAGTCAGCGCACCCAGCAGCCCAACACATTTCGCCAACGTGGAGGAGATTACACTGGCAAGTGGTTGTTGGTGACTGTTTACTGACTCTGCTAGTTGGACTGAAAAGGTTTCTGATTTATGTAAATGTACTGTTTGTTATAAAGAGTTCTTTGTCTTGAAGGACAGGTTATCAGCTGGGCTCCTCCTGTGATTTAAAATGACTGCTAAGGTGATCCGGGTTCTTTCTCCTGCATGGTCATCTCTGCAATTTATGCAATAAATAATAAAATTGTTAACTTTTTATATTCTACCAAGCCTGGAGATGCAGACAATAGTGCATCTTTTCTGAGCTGCACAAAGCCCTGTGCAGATGTGGACTTGTGTATCTGAACATGTTCCTCACTGCCTGAAGCAGGAATAAAACGTCCACCACACTGGTGCAGCAAACTTGCTCCAGTGACATGCAGAACCTCGGCCGGAATTGAAACAAGAGCAAACAAAGCTCGACGTATAATGTACTAGAGAAAAGTTCACAAGTCCAAACAAATCATTCAAGCAACATCTGACAGGAGGGAAAAATGACAAGATGTCAGCTCATACATAAACTGTGTGAAACAATCTGGAAATGAGGATTTGTGATTCCCGTCAGTGTCAGGTCAGTGTGGGTGGAGGCGTGTGGGCCAAGCAGAAAGCGAGGGAAATTAGACAAAGACAGAGAGAGAGAAGTGACAGGTGTGAACCAGCCACTGAGGAAGTCAGGGAGAAAAAGGTCAACATCAAAACTTTATCAAGCCTGCTATAACTTAATACCTTCTTGCAAATTAATGCAATTCAAAGTGCTTCACAAAGGATTGACAGTTGATTAAAAAAAGTAAACTATACAAATAAAATAAATACAATAAAAGAAAAAAACTGTAATGCTCCCTAAACAATACTATTTCAAATAAAATTAAAAAAGCAATAGGCAAGTTGTCAACAAGGCACACAAAGCAGGGGCAATAAGACGTAGTGGCATAAGACAGTGAGAGCAGTGCAAACAAATATAAGAAGGAATCATATTGAATGAAAATTAAAAACACAAAATAAGCAAATATGTTTTGAAAAAAATGTAGATAAAACAAATGATGAATAAACATATTGTAAAAATGAAGAAAAGAAAAAAAACTAAAAAACGAAGTAAAAAAATAAATAAATGTAAATAAATGCAGAAAATGAACAGCATACTTGAGATATTTTAATCAAAAGTCAGACTAAAAATCTGGACTGAGCACTGTGCTCAGTCTTGTGCCTCAGCACAAGATTTTGTCCTGCACTTTGGAACAACTAAAAGACTCAAGCTGGAGGAGGTGAGAGCATGGACTGGTTCAAAAGGAGCACAGTGTGCTTTAAACATGAGTAAAATACTTTTAAAATCAGTGCGGAAGCTGACAGGCAACAAGTGTGTGCATTAGTCCTTCTGTGTCAGTCAGAGTTAGAAATGACTGTATTCTGGCAATGTTTCGAGGTGATTACAAAGCAGAGTTAGTGACAGACTCCACACAAGCTTTGAAACTGAATTCTGACACCAAGGTTTCTGGCCTGTAAGCTTGGGGATAGTCCAAGACAATTCAATTTTGTTGCAAGTTTCTTTCTCTGAGCCTCTGAACCAATAACTCAAATCTGAGTTTTGTTGTGGTCAAGCTTCAAGAAGTTATGTGACATCCAAGCACTAATGTCTAAAATACATTGTAAGGGCATCAATTGGTCCAGAGTCATCAGGAGACTCAGCCACATAGAGCTGAGTTTCATCAGCATAGCCATGGAATGAGATGCCATGATTTACACCTCAGACATGTACCGGAATCCAGACATAATCCAGTCTTTACCCGGGTGGAGTGTATGTGTGAACGTAAAAGTCCCAGGGTTTTGCCCCAGACACGTACGCAACACCGAACAAATACAAACTAAGGTGAAAAGGTGAAAGGTGAAAAACTAAGACTAATACTACTACGAAACTCTAGATTATATGTGGACCTGATCATCCAGGCAGCCTCTAGAGGTCATGTCTTAAAGGGGCTGTAGACGGAAAGGCAGAATAAAAACAGTTTGAGTTCAAAAGCACCACTGGTCCAGTAGTTCTAAAGCTGAAGACTTATTGTTATCTAGATTGATCCTAATATAATTAAATACTTTGACCTGTGCTATCTTTGTACTGCAATGAGTACGGAAACCAGACTGAAACATTTCTAACTTACTGGTTGTAACAAGAAATACTTCTTGTTATAACCAGCAACCAGCATCAACCACTAGTTTCAGTGAAAAAAGGCTCAGGGTGGGTGGCCATCTGCCTTGACTGGTTGAGCTGACTGGAAAACATTGGGCAGGTTGGTAGGACCAGTAGCTGGAACACACAGCTCCAAAGCCGGGACACCTGAGGACAGGGACAGACAGAGAGAAGAAGAAGACACAGAGTTAATGTCCTACAGTGGTGACATATGACTGTGGGCTGAGAGGAGTGTCTCAGTGCATCAGGGGTTGGTCCCCCAGCAGTCTAAGCCCAAAGCAGCAGGACTAGATCTAACTATAAGGTTTTGAGCCTAGTCTTAAAAGTAGAGAGGGTGTCTGCTTCCCTAATCTGGACTGGGAGCTGGTTCCACAGGAGAGGAACTTGATAGCTAAAGGCTCTGCCTCCCATTCTGGGAACCACAAGTAGGCCTGCATTCTGAGACCCAAGTGGTCTATCAGGATGATCTGGTACCAGGAGATCTTTGAGGTAGGATGGAGCTTTATATGTAAGAAGAAGGGTTTAAAATTCTATTCTACATTTAATGGGAAGCCAATGGAGAGAAGCTAATGAAGGTGAAATATGATCTCTCTTTCCAATCCCAGTCAGTAATCTTGCTGCAGCATTTTGGATAAATTGGAGGCTTTTTATGGTGAAATAATGGCTGTAGCTGATTTGGCAAGGCAGTTGTCCATGGACCACAAGTGGTTTGATTCCCACTCCCTACAGTCTAATTCTCCTTGGGAAAGACACTGAACCCTGAAGTTGCTCTCGGTGGGTCAGGTGAACAACTTACATGGCAGCCGCTGCAATTGTTGACCGTGAGTGTGAATGAGTGAATGAGAAGTGACACTGTAAAGTGTTTTGTATTAAAGTGCTATATGAGTGAACATTTACCATTTGCCAATTAGGGACAAGCTGAAGTGCCATTTTACATCAACTCCTTCCAGATCTTCAGCACTGACCCTCACCCCACCTCTACATCACAACTAGCTCTGGACTGTCTCTTTAAATGTTGGTGTCAAAATGTAGTTTCCACTGTTCACATGAAATCTGAAATTCCTCCTCTCTCTGAATGAAAATAATATTTTAGATCAAAACATGTTGCTGACATTTTGTTGACCTCCCAGAAGTGGGATACTGTAATCAGGTGTGATGCTATGAAAGGAAGTGAGTGCAGTTATGCTTTCAGTGTTTTCTTTCTGTCTGCATTAGTGTGATTGGTTGACAGGGTTAGGAAGCCGGCTGTGGGTGAGGCGTAACCACGCAGATTCATGGACTTGTTTCTGTTTCACCCAAGGCTGTTGCGGTTTCAGTCACATGACTCTTTCCTCTCCTTGTGTCATTTATAGGAAATGTCTTTGTAGTGAGCCTGGCCTTCGCTGACTTAGTGGTTGCATTCTACCCCTACCCTCTGGTTTTGTATGCCATCTTCCATGACGGCTGGTCACTTGGTGAGACCCAATGCAAGGTGAGCCATGACTGGTCCTAAATAATGCTGACTTGCGTTTAAAGGTACCTTGATCTGATTTCTGCAGTACAGCTCAAGTCAGATCAAGTACTGATGAGTCTTAAACATCAAGTTTACCTCAAGAGACTTAACAATCTGTATTGCACATGACACTCAGTGAAACCTCCCAACAAAACTGTTATCCTGCTAAAACTGAGGAAACTAAAGGTAGAGCAACAGAGGAGGGAGCCCTCCTCCAGGATAGATAATGTCTGTATAGAGCAGACAGACATTATGAAATAATTAAATATCCTCACTGAGTAAACTGCAGGGTAGATCAGGTAGAGTGCATAAGTATGTAAAGTAAATAGCTTGGGGGGTGTCAAGCCTCTTCCAAGAGCCACTAAAACATGTAGGAGGAGCTGATCCAAGTGGCATGTTATCATGCACACAGTATCATACAAAGAAAGAGGAGTCAAGTAACAAGGCTAATCACGACAAACCCCCTCATTCTTCTTACCTCTCCTGTCTCCAACAAGAGATTTCACTCTTGGTCCTCAAGGACCCCTTCTCTGCTAGTTTTCCAACTTAAACACGCAATACCAATTATCAAGGCAACTGGTTAGCCTCTGAAAGTGTTCACAATATAAATTATTTCTGTCAAGTAATTGTGAAGGACAATAAGACAATATCAAACCATCTGGTTAGCCATTACAACCATTGGCAGAGGACTGTTGATCTGGGGCCACTCCAAGCTGAAAGGATTACGCTGTCACATCCTTTCACTAGTGCCAGATTGTTAGACGAACCTTTACACTTATGGGAAAACTGACAACCCTAGTGCATTCAGACAGTCTTCACAACCTCTTTCGCATTTTTCAATATCGTCAATCATCAATATTTGTTTAGTTTTATTCCCCATTAATCTACACCCAGTACCCCAAAATGAAAAGTGAAAACAGAATTTCTGGAATCTCTGTAAATGGATTAAAAAGGAAAACCTGAAACATCTGTGTTCAGACGCACAGCATTAGGAATTTAAACCCATTTGCAACAACACTTGACAATCTGCTAAATTAAATTTATTGGACATGATGTCTATAGGAGGCCTCAAAACCGGCTGGTCACCTAGCCAAACTGAGCAACTGGGAGAGAAGGGCCCAAGTAAGAGAGTTCACCAAGAACCTGATGATCGGTGGTGGGCTGCAGAGATGGTTGTCCTTCTGGACTCTGAAGCTCAGTCGGAGGGAATAGATGGAATCCTCTGTCCAAACACAGAAAAGCCTTAAGGACCCTGCCCTGACTTAAACCCAACTGACCACCTCTGAATAGACCTGAAAATGTCTGTCCACCAACGGTCCCCACCCTACCTGACTGAGCATGAGAGGATTTGCAAAGAAGAGTGGCAGAAAATCCCCCAATCCAGATGTGCAAAGCTTGTTATGTGAAAACCCAAAAAGACTTAAGGTTTTAGTTGAGGCCAAAGGTGTTTTACCAAAGTATTGAGTGCAGTCTAAATGTATAAGCACCAGTGATGTTTCCATTTTATTTTTAATGCGTTTACAAACATTTATAAAAGTCATTTTTTCCCTTTGTAATTATGGGGTACTGAATGTAGATTAGTGAGTAAAAAATCTGTTAAGTGTAGTATCAACCTTCCTGCTTTTTCTTTTTCTTCTCTACTTGCATCTCATGAAACCGTAACACTTCTTTGACAGCACTTTACTTTGATGTTTCTCTCCTAAACTTAGATTTTATTGCTTGCCTGTTCCTCACTTGTAAGTCGCTTTGGATAAAAGCGTCTGCCAAATGACTAAATGTAAATGTAAATGTAAATGTAAATCAGGCTGCAACATCACCTTTAAAAAAGTAAAGGGGACCTGAACACCCTCTGAATCAGACAGTCATGACTTTGATGGAAATCCCAAAACCGAACAATTATTGCACTACTGACTACATTTAATAAGTTCCTGTTTTCACAAATCTCTACGATAAAAGTAAAATTAGACCCAGCTGTAGAGGGTGACTTTTAGAGGAAGTAGGCAAAGGGGGAAAAAAAGCATTACTGGTTTAGAAGACGCAGCTAGTAGCAAATTGCACAAGCTCCTTAACATTAAGGTTGTTTCTCATCATGGAGCATTTATTATAGGTATGTGGACAGAACACATGTTTGTTACTTTGTGGTGCAAGCTGTAACTTCTCGTTCTGTTCCAGGTGAGTGGCTTCCTGATGGGCTTGAGCGTCATCGGTTCCATCTTCAACATCACTGGCATTGCCATCAACCGCTACTGTTATATCTGCCACAGCTTCACCTACGACAAGCTGTACAGCTACCGCAACACCCTGCTGCTGGTGGCGCTCATCTGGCTGCTCACAGTCGTAGCCATCGTGCCCAACTTCTTTGTGGGCTCGCTGCAGTACGACCCACGCATCTACTCGTGCACATTTGCACAGACAGTCAGCACGTCCTACACCATCACAGTGGTGGTCATCCATTTCTTTGTGCCCATTGCTGTAGTCACTTTCTGTTACCTGCGTATCTGGATCCTGGTCATTCAGGTGAGACGGAGGGTAAAGTCAGAGGTCCGCCCTCGCATCAAGCCCAGTGACTTGAGGAACTTTATCACCATGTTTGTGGTGTTTGTGCTGTTTGCAATTTGTTGGGCACCACTCAACTTCATTGGGCTTGCTGTTGCCATCAACCCTGAAGCTGTGGTGCCTCGCATCCCTGAGTGGCTCTTTGTGGTCAGCTACTTTATGGCTTACTTCAACAGTTGCCTTAATGCTATCATCTATGGACTGCTGAACCAGAACTTCCGCAGGGAATACAAGCGGATTGTTATGTCAGTATGGATGCCACACCTTTTCTTCCAGGAGACCTCGCGAGGGGGTACTGAGGCCATGAAGAGCAAACCCTCACCTGGACTCAACAACAACGAGCAAGCGAAAGGAGAAAGTCTGTGACGCTGTTTTCCTCCTCCTCTTTCATCACCTCCTTCCTTTTCTTCTCTGTTCACTTGTGCAGTGCCATCGATCAGAGTTTAATCTGTGCTGTGCCAAAGCAAAGAACTGATGACCAACAGTCACGAATGCGAAGAACATGACAATAAAAAGGTGAAAAAATGGGGAAACTGACTACAATAGCTGTGATATACATTCTTTTAAGAATGCCATTCATAAAACCTAAGGCTCATCAAATTTGGTTTCTACTGAATTTATCCAAAAAAGGCCAAGTTCAATTTTAAAAGTTATGTGCGTTTATTTTTTATGTACAAATAACCCCAGAGATTACCTCAGTGTGACCCTAAGTAAATGTCGGGGTCATCCTTTCGTACCACCGGTGGTTTTAACAAACTTCACTCTTTCTCCAAAACTGTGAAAATAAAATGAGCAGATGAAATTCCCGAGCACACTGACTGTTTACATAGGATTCTGCCACAATTTGCAGGTGAGCTACATCCCCATGGCAGTACGAAAAATGAGGGTCAAAGCGTGCGGACAAAAAGGCATGACTGTATAAGCTTTGCCACATAGAAAAATCATCACATCTACATTTTTACTGGGTAATTTCCTTTTACATTCATGAGTCCCGAGGGGAGCTTCACTGTACTTTGAGCACTATCAGGCTCTATGATAAGAACTTCCATTTTTTTGTAATTCAGTTTCCTTCAAGTCTTCAGGGCAACCATTTAACAGAAAGCTGAAGCAGATTGTCATCTCCATAGAGATGATAAGCTATATTGAATCAACAAATTTAGGATAGCCAGTTGTAGGATTTACACATCAAGTAGTACACATCTCTTGAATTTAGGGAAATCTACAGTCTTTGTCTGAACAATAAACCAGTGTCACTTCGATCCACATACTGTTGCTCCACTAATTTCTCAGGGCAGAAAAGGTTCTTGGGTTCCTGGAAGAGTTCCTGCATTGTTCATTTTTGCGCACTTTTGTAACACTGGATAAAATGAGCACTGCAGCCTTTAGGAGCCTGTGTCTTTAACTCCCACTCCGATTTTGACAACACTAGATTTTCTCGTCTAATTTTTGCCTGAATACTTCGATATACTTTCATGCTTTAAAAAAATAACACTAAACTTGATGAGCCTTAAACGTGTATTATAAATGATTCCTGTTTGCACACCTCAGGATGCCTGCCTCCTTTACTCTTTGGGTGATATGTGCCAGGAATTTAGTAATTTAGATTAAAACATCATGAAATCAGAGACGGTTGTCCTAAAGTTCACACCACGTCTCCATCATCCATCTGGATTTTTTTGTACTGTATCAAAAATGTAGTTATGTGCATTATTAATGTATTTTGGCACACACAATGTTTTTAAAGGTGTACTGTACAAGAGCAATTACTGTACCAGAAAATGACTCAGCTATTTGGTCTTTTTTTATAATGACTCCGGCGTGGTGAACACATGTCTTTTACTTTGTTACTGGTGAATGCCTCAAATTTCCAATGGACATTGCCGTGGTTGGTCAACGGTGCCTGATTTATTGTTCATCGCCTCAAAATGAAGATTTTACCAAAAAGACAAACCATGGTGACAGAAGGCTGTGATGGGGTTACAGGTTTATTATTATTATTATTATTATTATTATTATTAATATTAGTGTTAAACACTTTTACCAACGTCACTTATCAGCTGATAGGCTACTGTCAAGTTGTGTTCAAATTAAACAGGAAGCAAATTTGTGCCATGTCACATCTCAATGTAAATTTAAAAAAAAGCCATAGCTGGAATCAAAAGAATAAAAACTAAATACCAGAAACAACTGCAATTTCTGGTAGGTTTAGAGATAAGTCAAAATCCCTCCCACACCCATTACTTGATTCAGTTTTTATGTAGTTTGTTTTCTTTTAGTCTTACTTTTATTCTCCTCATATTTGTCGTATTTTAGAGACGTAAACCTAGAGACATTCTTTACATGTTTGCATACTTGGCTAATGAATAGATTCGGATCCTGAAAATACAGGATAGATTGTATTTCCTGTATTTGTATATTGCTGGCCTCTGATACGGTCCACAGGAGCGTCTCCTAAAATGAGAGCCCCTACAGCAGCACAAAAATCAACACTGAGAAATAAAAAAGGACCTACCTTCTAGAGGGCAAAACAGACAATGTGGGATCAAATGCAGCCTACCTGCAATCCCCAGCCTCCCCACCAAGTGCGTCCCTGAGCAAGACACCCAACGCCAGCTCCCCAGGCGCCCATGGCAGCTCACCGCTCACCGGATGGCTTAAATGCAGAGGACGTATGTGCAAAATGTATATGTGCTCAGTGACGAATAAAGGATGTTTAGTAGCTACTGGGTAGTTACCTGAGAAAGACTGGAGACCTATGTAGGCTCCTGCCCCCGTGACCCTGAACAGCATAGCTGGGTCAAGACAACAGACAGATCCTAAGGCTCACTTAACATAGGCCTTTGTTATTGAGGCTGTCGTCAATTGTCTGTCTTCCTTCGTTCTTTTTGGCTTCCACGGAAGTGGAGACGTTTTCTGCCCTGTGGTGCAGGGCAGGTGAGAAACCAAGCCCACTCTGGAGGATGTAACTGGGTCCCCTTAGCCAATCTTCCCATAGACTAAAGAAGCTGCTTGGATAAGTGGGCAAACATTTCCCATCAAAGAGAAAAAAGTCCAGCTGACATGATTCAACCTTCCGATACCATGTCCTACCTAGGTATTGTTAATGACAACTTTTATGAGCACTGTGTAACACACTATATCTCAAAGCTAAAATAATCTCAAACTAGTTTGTTGAACATGAAATTGAGTTGACTGCACCTAACTGACCTCCACAATCATTCGATTGCACCACCTGTTGAATGTGGCGGGACAGGAGATTCGCAGCTTGGATGTGCAGGCAACCGATTTGCAGCAAATCCCTGATGCTATCATGTCAATATGGACCAAAATCTCTAAGAGAATTTACAGCACCTTTTTGAATCTATGCCACAAAGGATTTGCGGTAGTTATGATGCAAGAGTGGTTAGGGTCGAAGTGTTGGAGACCAAACAGAGGACAGCAGATGGCTTCCGTTATTTTATCCAAAACTTAACCTGGATATTTTTGTACCTAAACCCAACCATGTAGATTTAGTGTCTAAACCTAAACATTTGGTAGTTTGTGTGTTTAAATTTTTTGGGTCGGGCACACAATAATACATGATAAGGACCTACCGAACCACAAAAATGTAATAACCTACTAAAGTATAAGTATAAGTGGACTAATGAATCACGTGATATCTTTCCATCTTTCGGATCATAATGTAATTATGGTTGGTAACGACATCGTGTCATTTTGAGTGAGGACAGTCTTGACAGAGTTTGGCCCTTGGTTTTATGGAAGGAGTTCCTTGAGGAAATTAGAAACACCGAGTAGGCACATTAGAATTTTTTCTGCAGCGATAACCTAATCGTGCACAGACCACATGGTTCTATGAACATTCATTGCAAGCTGGCTTACAGCTGACGTCTGCGCGGCCGTTGAGCATCACTCAAAATAAAAATTTGCTTCCACCTTTGATCTGATCACACCTTGGGTCACCAGACAAATTGGTTGCTGTTTTGTCTGTTAGAACACTGTAAGGTCCGAACTAAACGCCTGGTAGCTCGTGTAAAAGCACAATTATCTCTGCTCCCCGGGGGACAGTGTCCTTATGCAGTTTGCAGGTTTAAATCTTAGTAAACTTTTAATCTTAGTAATGATGGGAATCACCACTTTCTCTATGCATTTCATACTTCATATCACTACCTGGGAACCTAACAGCGAACAAAGCTTACTCAATACTTGTGAATAATGCTATTGCTGTTTTTATGCAGTTTATCTTAGTAAAAACCAAGTGAATCAACTGGTGCAGGCTGATCTCCTGAATTCTGTGGTGGTAAAGAATGTGCATGACTTTTGACTGATCTGTTACGTTTGAAGTATCTTTTATTACTTATTCTTTTGCTCGGTTTGGACAATTCCGCCCCGGGGCCTAATGAGAACTGTGAACAACTGCTGCTGAAAAGATTAAGATAATGATGATGATGATGATGATGACAATAAAACAGTGATTATGATGATGATCAGCAGGAAGGAACTGATGGTGCATACTAAATACGTTTGCTGTAAATGAAACAACTGCAAGATGAAAAAGATATTTATTGTTTTTAAAGGATCATTAAGTGATTTTTTTAGGGGTCATCTTCACTTTGTCACATACTTCTGATCATACTGATACTTGAACATAATCCTCCCAGATATTTCGGCGCCTCAAAGTTAAAGAGAGCTCAGCTTAATACAGGCCACGAGTGGCAGCTCATGTACATACTCATAAAATGTCCAACATAACGTGCTTTTATTTACCTCATCTACAGACTAACGTGTAATGGAACCCACAGAAATCTGCCTTTACGTCGCAGTGTCACTGTCACAGGGCTGTTATTGTTACTTTTAAATGTGACAATAAATGAAACTATGCAGAGTCATTAAATGTCAGCATCATCGTTTGGCTTCTGAAGCTTTTTCATTGTTTCAGTAACAGCAACCCCCCCGACCAGGCTGAGAATCTTCACTCAAGGAGAACTGGCCGAAATGTGAGGGTGACATAAACTCGTTATGTCTACAAATGTAGTAAATAAAACTATATTTAACTATAATCACATAACTATATATTTTTATATATTTGGTCACAAAACCGATGCATTATTCCTTTAAAAAAATGCAAACAAGTGTTGATTATTAGATGTCCATGACCCTTTGTAGTTAAAAAATAGTAAAAGTCATGAAACGAACATGTATTTGGCATTTTATACACATTATTATAAATATAAGGGTTTATTGTATCTGAAAAGGCTTTTAATTAAAATCATGTTCCAGTCTGGAACATGGCCACTAGGCGGCCCAAATTCATTCGGAATTGTCAAATTATATTTATATACTGTATTAAATTTATAAAAGGGTTGTCATCAGCGATTTGTTTCTATGTGAGCTGTGGGCTGCACATAAACATGCATTTATTTTACTTGACAAACAATTCACTTACTGGTCCTTTAAATGGAAGGATGCAAACAGAAGCAGCAAATGTGACTATTATTCATATTATTCAATGGTGTATTTATTACTGTGACTTATGTATATGATGGACACGGGATTTATACATTTACCACTGTAAAGTATTTGCCACTGTCAAAGTTTAAATGTCAATAAAAATGTTATTTTCAATTTTCTTTTCCTAGTTTGACTTATTGATCCACATCTGAAGAAATATAACGACGAATGAACCAAAACACGGGATCACATTATTACTACAATCTCTGTAAGGATGCAAATACGAGTTAAGATTCTTGTTGATCTAATGGAACCTAGTTGCAGACAAAGGTGGCACTGACGTGACATATATTCCCCAGTGGCCGCTAATCTCTGCAGCAGGTCGGCCTTAAAACAAAGAGCGTCGGGGTCACGAGCAGCAGATATGCTCTAATCCATTTACTGCTTTTATTGACATATCATTTAGTAATGTCTTATCGCCCTTGTTTCGTGGGCTGTCTAAAGGTGCTCGAGAAATAAAGTTGTGCTTTGATGGACAGCGGTTTTGATGAACTCTGTAGTTCATCCTTGTTTTTGTGTTTCTACTCACAATCACCAGATCAGCTTTTATTTAACCTAAAATTCATTATCTTGGTAAATGAAACAAGTACATTTTTCTTTTTGCGATAGCGAATCCAAAAACTAATGGAAAAATCCCTTTTTGTTGTGGGAGCCTGGCTGAACGTGTCATCCCTCCCCCTGTGCCAACCTTGTCAGGAAACAACGACCCTCAGTGACACTAATGACCTGCTCGACTGAACCGCCGTGGGCATGAGACCAGCCTGACGTTGTAATCAGCAGACGTAGCCTCCTGCCATCTCCTTTGTCTCATTCGTTGTAATTGAGTTAGGTTATCAAGTCATAGACCCTGATTGAGAATAACAGTAGATATGTGCTGCGTATGACTTGTGTTTTAATGATTATTTTGCATTTGCAAATGAAAGACAACATCCCAGCAGACTGACGGGTCCAAACAGTAGGATGGATTTCTGCTTCACAGAGGCAGAGGACACGGAGGCTGGCAGGGGTTTTCTGATTGTCGTGGGTAACTGCAGGTGGAGCAGGGAGTGGAAAGTGTTTATCCATGTTGGCAGCCGTGATTGCAGTGCGGGAATGTACCACAAACTAATGTCACTGAGTTTGATTATTTAAAAATGTATGTCCAATCTCCTGTAGCTAGTAATTAGTTTTCAGATGGAACTTCCTACTTATGCCGGCCCTGCTTGGTCTCCAGTATTAGAGTTAGACACACTAATGCTATTTGCTGTTTGCAGTCACTTTGAAATGTACGCAGACATCTTCACCTTTTAATTTTAATATGTAGCGCATGGATTTTACAATGGGAAAAAAATAAAGCGTAGCCCAAAAATATACACACTATAACACCTAATAACAAAATCAAAACAAGTCAAAAACAGAAATGTCTCATAGGTGATTTCACACGTGATTTCTGTTACCTTTTTAGATTTTCTTTAATTAGAAAACCAAGTCTAAAAACGTGTGGCTCATTCTGTTTCACTTTCTGCTGTGACTGTAATTTTCTAAAAAAAAAAATCATCAACTGAGGTCAACTGAGATGGTAAAACAGTCACAGCAGCCAAAGTAAAAGCGACCTCAGACTCCACAGTCCAAGCCCCGGTCTTCCGTTTGCCTTTTTTCTCTTTTGTCTTGTTTGTTTTGGCTAAAGAAAACGCAAGAATTTCCAAAACCTTGTGGGGTTCACGAGAACTTCCAGATGGAAGTTTGAACTATTTTCAGCCGTTCCTGTGTGCCCACTCGTGTCTGCACATGCTCAGTAGCTGTCTTCATCTGGAATCACGGGCTGGGGCATGATGGGAGATAAATGTGTACAAATTGCTTCCGCTTGCCCTGACATTTCTTACGTTCCAGGGTGGCCTTCAGTGTGGAAGTGGAGTCAAATAACTGCTGACAGGAGTGACGGCGGCGGCTATGAGCAGAAAGAGATGGCTGAATATTGATTTCCCCTGGAACCATCGTGCCCTGCCATGACAGCAACAGGACTTTGCATGTCAAGCCTCAGATTACAACCGAAAATGTCCTTGATTCACAGGACAAGTCAGTCATACGTGAGGACACGCGAACATGTGATGCGTTTACAAAATCTACACAATGCACATGAACATGCAGCAGCCTCCCACAGACCTGATAAAAATAGGACCTGTTATGTGCCAAATCGAGCTCCTGCCTCCAAGTTGTTCAGCAGACTGGTAGAGTGAGTGCGACCCAGAGATGCACTTGTGGGGTTGTGTTTGTTTGACCATCTGTGAATTCTTTAAGACAACCAGCCGTCAGAGCCGGTGCCATCACTGATGGTAAAGACTAAGGAATCATCGGATATTTGTCGGATATTTGTCCTAAAGAAGCTCTTTCTCTATAATTCTGACAGGAACTAGGGTGGGACATTTTCATGGCTCGGTAATACCAGTTCCTTTATGGCTTTAGATAGAGCGGTGTGATGACAGAATAACTGATGTTTTAGGAAATAACAGAGGATAATCAGGAGGCAGACCACCTCTCTACTTTTAAGATAATAGAGAAAACATATAGACAATATTAAACAATAGAAATGTAAAAAGAAACTGCTTCTATACACTAAAGTGACAGTATTTTATTATTCCTGCTCTTGCGTGTAGCATGTCCTGAACTTTCTCTGGCCTAAAGAGGACAAGAAGACACCTGAAGTCATCCAGCAAGGCTGGCTCAACATCTGGCAGCCTCATCTGGACGGGAAAGCTGATACTTCCACATTCCGTAGAATCTTGATCAGGATTGGCCTTTGTAGAAGGACGCCAGCCAAAAACCAGTTTTGCAGGAAGGGAACAAGGCAAAAAGGCTCAAACATGTAAAACCCAAGTGTCAACAGTATGTCGGATAAAAATTTTAAGAGTTGGAAGAGAGAGTGGTTCAATGAACCTGTTTGGGAAACGTTGTGGAGGGTGTGTCGATGTTTGGGGCTGCCGTTTTTTTGCCGTTGGCTTCAGGACAACTCCCTGACTGTCCTTGAGTGGTCCAACCAAAGCTCAGACTTAGACCCCACAGGAGAGACTTTAAGGTGGCAATTCATGGACAATTTGCACCCAATCACATGGAGTTTGAGAGGATCTGTTTTTACATAATCGAGTCCAGACCATAAAGTCATTTAGAGAAAACCCAACAAATCCTCCTTGACCAGCTATACGCAACAGTGGAGAGGAAAAACTCCCTTTAACGGAAGAAACCTCCAGCAGAACCAGGCTCAGGGTGGACGGACATCTGCCTTGACCGGTTGGGCTGAGTGGAAAACATTGGGCGGGTTGGTAGGACCAGTAGCTCCAAAGCCGGTGACACCTGAAGACAGAGAGACAACTAGGGGAGAACGAGGACACAGAGTTAATGTCCTACAGTGGGGACAAAAATCACTCTTAAATGAATGTTTATCTTAGATAAAACACTCTCTGTCAGCAGAAACTGAAAAATAACACCAGAAAACTTCCTACTACTACTACTACTACTACTACTTCTCTTTGGGCTTTTCCCATCAGGGGTCGCCACAGCGAATCATCCGTTTCCACTTCACTCTATCCTGGGCATCTTCCTCTCTGACACCAGCTAACCTCATGTCCTCTGTTAGAACATCCATATATCTCCTCTTTGGTCGTCCTCTCGCCCTCCTGCCTGGCAGCTCCATCTCCAACATCCTTCTACCAATATAATCACTATCCCTCCTCTGCACATGTCCAAACCATCTCAATCTGGCCTCTCTGACTTTGTTGCTAACACAGACAACGTGCGCTGTCCCTCTGATGAACTCGTTCCTTATTCTGTCCAACCTTGTCACTCCTAAGGAGAACCTCAACATCTTCATCTCTGCTGCTTCCATCTCTGCCTCTTGTCTCTTTCTCACTGCTACTGTCTCTAACCCATAGAGCAGAGCTGGTCTCACCACTGTCCTGTACACCTTTCCTTTGAGTCTTGCTGACACTCTTCTGTCACACAACATTACTGCAACTTCCTAAATACCAGAAATAAGACTTTGTTTTTCCACTATGTAACTTAGGAATCAGTGTCTTGCCCAAAGATACTTTGACTTGTAGCAAGGAGGGACAGAGGATTGAAGGTCTGTGGACAACTGCCTTACTTAACTTTCTCAACAAAAAAGATCAAAAAGCTACGTCCATACGGTAGGACACATTGTGATGCGCTCCTCAGCCTTTCAACGTCCCAGGTAAAGCAACAGACTAAAGGAAATCCATCCGATTTGGAGGACAGTGCTCTGAGGACATCGGGTGGATTCTCATGGAACTACAGGCTCCACACAACATGTGGACAACACATGCTAAAATCTTCTATAGTAAACTAGCAACTAACAAACTGCATGTGAAACACATGTTGAGTAAAAAGGCACAATAGTTGCCCGTCAGTTATAAAGTATATACAACTGCATACAGAACTATTAATGTGGTAATAGTCAAAGGTGATTCCTAGAGGACAGGAAAATATTTCCATACATATTAAGTAGTACACTGTAGGGAACTTATAAATGCAATAACCTGAAGTTACTTTGAATCATGACAAATAAAACAGTTTCATGTTTTCACTGACCACCTTCACTGCCTTCAGTCCATAATGTCACTTAGTTGTGATTAAAGAACACGATTAAAAGGGAAGGAAGAAGCCATCAATCAATTCTCTGACAGGTGCAGGTGATTTCCTGTCCTCTGTACCATAGACAATCTGTGTATCCAAAAGCAAACTGCCGCAATTAGTATCGTCAGTGTGAATTCAACACAGGTGTCCAACTACGATGAACACGTCACATTTAATTCGTTTTTAAAAATCGTCTTTTCAGTGCTTTTGTCAGGACAGTTAACTGACATTTAAGCTTTTATTGCCAAATTCTCAGGGAACACAAAGGCCCGAGTCCTTTACTGTGCCGCAGTTAATGCGCGTTAACCACAGAGCGACCAACAAAGACAACTGACACACCCCAAAGGGTTCTCCGAGTTTAATAGTTAACCAGTGGATTTAAAAAATAAAAGAAACGCCAAATGGTTTGGTCATCACACACAGAATCCATTCTGACCCGCAAAGTCAGAGGCACTTTCAAGACGAGCCGGCCAATTGCGAGCCAGTGAAGACACCAAGGGGCCTGGAGAGGCACCGGGGGCATCCAGCAACCCACCCCTGGAAACCCCTGAAGCTCAGGGAGCCGGATCCGGAAAGGAGGTCGTCTCTTCTGTCTGCGGCAGTGACGAGTGCAGGGGAATGAAGGTGGAGGACGCTCTTCTGTACGACTCAGCAGGGACAGTCAACAATTCTGTTTTATTGTTTACTTTTATTTAGACAAACCCAAATAAAAGGCACATAAAACATTGCTCATATGTTTACATAATTATTCTCAATGACATACATTTAAAAAAAATGTAGGAATGTTTTACCTTTCTGCTAATCAGAAAGCCTAGCCTTTGTATATACAAAAATTACCATTGTTAATGTTCTAATACAAAAAGATTTATAAAAGGTTATTTTTTCTTGCATGTGTCTGTCATAACTAACATGTCCTCTGAACTAAATGGTTTGTACAAAGATATACATTCATTTGCCTTCACATCTGCCAAATTCATCATACAAATTTCACAGAAAATAAAAAATAAAAGTTATCTTTTAAATCATTATTTGGCCAAATAAAAGGTTGGTTTTTCACATTAAATTGGAGTCAAATTAAAAACAAGATTTAAAAAAACCCACATGGTTAAAAGTCAATGATACATTTAATGAGTCTAATTAAAAAAAAAAAAAAAAGTCATTTGAAGTTAGGTTAAAAAAATATAAAAACTAAAAGCTGATCATGACAAAAGTTTGGTTGCAAGACCTGCGGGGTCGTCGGCCATCTGAACTGATGAAGGCTTCCTTCACAAAACTATTCCGTCACACAGCATATCTAGAGGAGGAAGCATCGACGTGTGGAAAAGTCTTGTAAAGTGTCTCAGGCACACTTGTCTTACGTCCACTGGAGAAGGACAAATGACACTACACACTCTTTCATCCTTTTTTTTAGTGTTTTCATTAAAGTCACTAGCCTTCTAATAATGGTTGAACTCAAACCTACTCTGGACAAGCTCAGTCATCCACATGCAACACTGTAAAAAAAACTAAAAATAAAAACTAAACTGGGACATGATTCAGTTGCCAAGATTATAATGCCATTCCACAAACGAGCATTTCCCTTGGTGGACAGAGTTGGCCATACACACAGTGACACACACGTGTAATTTGAGGGGAGAACAAAAAAAGAAACAGCCATCCCTGTCTTGTCACCAAAGTGAGATACCCACGTAAGTACCACTAGTCTGTAGTGTGCATATCCTACAGTTTGCTGCAAGTGCTTCAGCGTTCCTACAAGGCTTCACATCAACAAACTAATTCACTTGTGTTCCCCTGAGACACACACGCACACACACACTCAGCCAGGAGAACTGAGGGACAGTATGTCTGATGGAACTGACGAGGCTGAGATCACAGAGGAGGCCTGTAAGTTAAGAAGATGTGGTAACACGCCACTTTTTCTTCACAAGTGAGTTAATTTGGACTGAAAATGAAGAGCGCTCATCCGCTCATGGGGCAGCGTGTACAGCACTGGGCTAAGAATCTCCTAAAAATAGTGCGACGCCACGACGTGTTCTCGACCGCATCAACGTGTGAGCGATTGCTTGACCGCAGAATACAGTGGGCCAAAGAGCAGCAGTCCAAGACTGCACAGACTCGAGCAGATACGCGACCAGTAGGTCCATTTTGCGCTCGTGTAAGAGGCAATAACCAGCCCACCATACGAGCAGACGTCGGCCTGCAGAGGACGCAGTGCAGATACACTTTGTACCTTTCAGGACTGGTGTTGCCCACACGACTCATGTTCGGTCAGGGATCCATGTGTAACTGTGCCCCAAGACTCCTGGCTGCAGTTGCTCACAGGTTTCACACAACTCCGACAGTCAAATAAACGTTCCAATTCTGGGCAGCCATGTAGAACAGTCTGGAGTGTTTAGATGAGATGAAAAACAGGAGGCTGCCATGTGAGTACTGTTTGCTCGCTTTTGTCACTTCCTGTCTCTTCTCACGCACTCATTCCTCAAACTAAACGGTCGATCCGACGGGGTCTCTTTCAGTGACGGGGATTAACATCAGTCTGACTAGCACCAACGATGCGGAACACGCCACAACACGGCAACGGACCCTCGCCAATCGGCCAAATGCTGGCCAACAGCAAACTGTCGACTTGCTGTGTGCCACGGTCCAAAGACCAATCCGGCCGTGAAAAACCAGGAAGACCTCGTTTGATGTCAGCTGAAGGCACAAGAAATACACCCATGTTTGCCTCGTTACGACCATCCAGATTGTCGAGGCCTCTCGACCTTTGCTGTTGTATTTGCTGTCGCCTCCTTTGTGATCACAGCCCCAATTTTGCAGTAGAAATTAAACCTATAAAAATAAGCAAAACTCAGAGCTATGCAAGTGGGATTCTCAGAGAAAATTCAGCTTAAAAGGGATGAGGCTGGAACTAGTTTGTCTCTAAATAAGTGATCACTTCCCTGAAGAAACTATAGCCAACAATATCCTGATCCACCTTCATCTGTACAGCTACAGCTTGTTAGTGCCAACACCGTCACTGAACTCGCGCTGCACCACTGCTGCGCCGTGTACGACGCTCCTTCGATGAGCGTATCATAACCGGCATATTCTAACTCTGCGTTTTACATAGTCCTTAGTTCTACGGCATTGAAGACACATTATCAAGCAGTAGCGACACAGTTGAAAGTTGTTAGCAGGATTCATTGCCGGTTTTTGGCCTTGAATGGGATTTTTTGATTTGAAAGTTTATGACCACAGCCTTATCCTTTTCACTGCTCTCTGCCCATTTCTCAGTCTCCAGGATGGACGGCCACGTCTGTGGTGATTCCTTGCATTGCTAGCCTGTGGGAAGCAAAGAGTAGTTCCTTGTCTCACGGGTTAAAAAAGGCAAAAAATAGTGTTCCGTATTTACAAAAAGAAATGGTCAGTGTGTAAATAGTTGAACATGATTTGAAAAGACTATTCTCAGTAACCTTCCTGAGTTTGATGGACAGTGATGGGATCCTATACCTGCTGAAGTAAACAAATCTATCCAACTCAACATACCACAACGTTTCATTTTGAGCCTGCTTCTATAGCACAGAGTCGAATGTGTTGCTCTGGTGACCTCTACAGTAAAAAATTATTCAAACTCTCTATTATTTGACCTTTGATAATACTGTCATTTCAAGGGCAAAACCTACGGGACAGTGTTTCAGTACAAGACTTTTCCTTTGCTGTACCTTCGACTGTCATGTCCTGATATAAATACATACAAACATTTCTAAACAGGATGTCACAGATACACTTGTGTGTAGAGTATCCAGCAGTGACAGGTGAATGGTTTCCAGCAATGTTCAAATAGAAACATGGGCGGTTTATGGATCTAAACTGCCTCTGAACCATCAGTGAAATTCACCAAATGACTCACCCACCCCAAAATGGAAGCTTTGTTTTCTTGTACTTAAACTTTAAAATACATAAACTATTATTAAATACTGATAAGTCCACTAAAATACAATAGAAAAAAACAACATGAAACAAAATTCGCCCCAAGAGGAAGCATTTAACAACAACTCCAGCAAAACACTTCCATTTAAGGAGTTGTTAGCAATGCCTAAGGTATAGTAAAGCATCACGCGTCACCCATGTTTGAAGTGAGACGCCCAGTGGAGGAAATTCATCTGGTCACTTTCACAAGACTGACACTGACCTTCAGTGGCTAAATAAAAGGGGGAAAAGATCCTAGGAGGACTGGCCCGTCCACAGCAGCCGTCTACACGGCTGCAACGAACTGGCTCAACCTCAACTAACTGCTTCAGTAAAACAAACTACTAGGGTTAAGAAAAGGGACCAATAGAAACAAAAGATGGGTGTAGCAGCTGATAACAGAGTAACTGCCCACTCGTTTAAACCGAGCATTTACATTTAGGTGAGTGAATCTTGCCCAGTAATACAATTTAACTTAAATGTATGCTATACATAATGCAAAAGTGGCTTATTATTGCAATTCTACAATGGGGTTTTGATAAGATTTGAGTGGGTAAACACCACAGTCTCTAATCTCACAGTGCTGCACTTTTTGTGTTTCTTTCTGATGTACATGCTGATGAAAAGCTTCAATGCCATTTTTCATAGTCGACCATGCAGGAGAAACACTATAGTTGGAAAAAAATCTTTGGCACAAAATGGTGATTACTTACACAGAAGATCTAGATTCTGTGGGGTCATGTTTTCATGAGCAGGAGACGCTCCAAAAGCTCTGTGGCCGGTTCATATTCGCTTCAGGATGTAACACATTTTTTTCTGTCTGACCAGAATTGCTCTTTTGACCTTGGAGACAGCAGTTTAATCAAATAATCTGAACCTCATATTTGCTCAACACACGGGTCTGAGTGGGCAGAAACCGAACGGTAGATATTCTCTTGAAGCTGACAGTGCACACAATCAACTGTTTTGTAATCAGACTAATTCTTCTCTTCATATTTGAGAAAAACAATTTAAACACAAACTAATGTCGGCCAACATGATAAAGTACAATTTGAGACAATAACATTATCTGAATCTTGTTCTGCTGAGGGCCTGCTCTCTTTTGATGAATTAGGCCCATGTTTGCAGTGCTGCAAATCTCTGAGCGAGACCGCTGCATTATATTACTTGGTCATTCATATTCTCCTGTGAAAGGCAGCAAACGTGATCTCAAGTGTTGTGTGCTTTCATTCGGGAATGAGTTACTGTAAGCACAGAAAATTACTTCCTATCATGATTAAGAGCGTTTCTTCTATAAAGACAATTCATAAATGTATGATTTATCCTCTAATAATAACACTTGAATGTGAATGCATTATCAACACCTGGACAGGGATCTGAGAAGCTCATCCATTGTTAGGCAGTTAAATCATCATCAGCTGCTACCTGCACTAAAACAGCTCTACCAAGGAGGGGAGGAAGGCAGAACCTGGGATAGAAAAGGCATGGTCTCCATGGGCCTCATGGCAATGTTGAGTGGCCCTGTGATATTCATGGGCATAGGGGTGGTGATAGCCACCGGGTGGGCGATATTCATGTGCGCTGTTGTGGGGATGTTGACAGAGGCCAGATTAACGGGGCCGGTGATGGTGACAGGGTGCTGCAGGTTGACCGGAGATGTGATGTTGACCGTGCTGGTGGCGATGTTCATCTGAGCAGCAATGGTGACCGGGTTACTGGCGTTGCCGCCGCGGTTAACAGCCGAGGTGATGGCTGCCGAGTTGGTGACAGGTGTTGTGGCTGTTGAATTGTTGTGCACGTTGTTGGCATCTGTGTTAAAAATAAAAAATAAAAAATAGAATAATGGCATTAAGGTGGGCTGAACTTCTGAAAATATTACACCCCTTCAAAACAAGGAAAGCCAACAGCCTTCTCAGTTCCTGGGCTGTTTATCAGGGTCACTGAAAACATCAATATATTATTAATACATTATGTCAACTGTGGTAATATTGTTGAAGAAACCTACCTTTGTGAGAGTTGTCAATTAGGACTTGGAAGGAGTTATTTAAAATCTCTCCTACCGTCAACTCACCTGAGGGGTAAATTCAAAAAGCAGGATCAATAGACTAACCAGCTAATTGTCTATTTGTTTCACTTCAAACTGTCACTTTACCGCTAACATCTTATCAACAACACCTTTATGCTGTGTGTAGTCCTAGGGCTAGATGCACACTACACTGCTGCACCAAAACTATGTCGACATCTCAGGTGAGTTCAGGCTCGATGCATCGCAGGCTCTGAGTCGACGTTTTCAGATCAATGTTAGCTCATTACTGATCCGATATGAGGCAAATCCCACATGTGTTTGTCACACATCTTTACTGTAATCATTGGTAGTTCGGCAGAGTGAAGGGTTGAACAAGCTCATCTATCATTACAGTCAAAGCATAAATGAAGGCTGGATAATGCAAGTGAACCTTTAATGTAAGACCAGGTAGTGTGCATCTAGCCTAAGTGTTATCATCTACTGATCCTGCTTCATGAAATTTAACCTAGCATTAGCAAAACTGTGTCTTCAAAACAAGAACACCAGTCCTCAGAGAAAGGAAATGCTTGTGTTCGGTAAGACATCAACAAAAACTGGCCACAGGTGTTTTGCAGAGGTTACAATTGAGTGATAGGGGGTTTCTGCTACTAGCTACTGGATTACCTTTTCGTGGCCCTGAGTGGTTCCACTGCCAGTCACTTATGCCTATTCAGAAATACAGACACATATTGGGTTACAAGGGCACAGGGCAGCAGTGCTATCATCTGGGAGTCAGCGTCAACAGTTGGCATTGTCAGCTTGTGTATGTGGGGTAGGGATGGAGTCTTTAATACTCAAATCCTATCTTTGACATCCCGGTGGTGGTAGTGTCAGAAAAACAAGAACTGTTTCCTTGTTTTTAAAGCAAATTTAGAATGCTAAACTAATATTCTAACCACTTTTAAATGGGATAAGTACATATTTTAGTGTAATAAAGAAAGTATTTCGAAGATATAGAAGGCCAAAGTCTTGGCATTTTAACTGACAGTTTGTGTAAGACTGTGTAAAGCACTTTGAAAGGAATGTTACACCGACACAAAACACACACAAAAAAAAATCAATAATGAATCCATAAAATGAACTGGTTTAGCCTTGCAGTAATTATGATACTTATTATGCCCCTTTAAAGTAAGATTTTAAATGACACAACACAGACTTCCATTAAATTAAGAAAGAAACATCAGACCGATAAGAAAAATGCCCACAGCAAAAGGAGCTCAGGCAGATAACCTGAGTTGCAGTCGTTAAGGAGAATCAAGTACAAAAATTGTTGCTGCGTGCCACTGCTATAATGTATGATGATAACTCCAATGTCTGCCTGGTAAACACCCACACCTTAAAAAAATCCATACCTTCAGTTAGTAACACAACTTCTTAGTCAGCATTGTGTAGTGCATAAGCACATGGTCCGTTAGAGCCACAGACGACATTAAACAACTGTTTGTACAGTTTCAACATGAGCAACTAATCCTGTGTCTGTGAACAGTAAAGTAAAGAATTGTGCTTCACCTGCAGACTGACTGCATAACGGGACTTTAACTTCATCCCTTTAACTTCTTTGACACAGAAACATCTGGGATAGATGACCTAGTTGTAAATGATAAATCACTTTAGCGGTATCTTGCTTCAGTTTGCATCATTGTGTCACTTCTTTCATAAAAACAGTTACGTTAATACTAGCAGAAATGCAATCAAGACTCATGTCCTAAAATGAGTGCACATTATGGCCAATTATGGCAGGTTCTGCTACTAAAATGGGGTATTGAAAACCCACATCTGCCTAATGACCAATAATGTAATCAGAACTTTGGAATCTTTTACAAATCTGGCTACTGTTAAACAAGTGGACAAAGTAGTGTGGAGCCTGAAGTAAGACAAGACGTGTGGCCTACCTTTGTTGTTACATGGGTTGTTGAAGCTGGCCTGGCCATGTGTCTTGAGATGACTTGTTATGTAGGCAGCACTCAGCATTTTACCACAGATGTTACAGGTTACTTTGCCTTCATGCCTGATCATATGGGAACGCAAACGGTCTTTGGTAGCAAAGGCGGAGGTACAGGCCTGAGGGGAAAAAACAACGACACAAAGTCTACGGTGACTTTCGGTTCTTTTTCTCTGAATCTGAAAGGAAGTCCTGTAAACTTGACGAAATCTGAGGTTGCCAGCTAATGTTGCTTAGTCTGATCTGGCTATTCAAGAGTTAGCCAGATCAGTCAAACGAAGGACACAATAATAATTATGACTCTTACCGTTACTTGGCACTTGAATGGCCTCTCTGAGGAGTGGACATGCTTGACGTGACAGCTTAGGTGATCAGGTCTGCAAGATGAGATGAAGACAAGGAACAGAAGTAGAATGCTTTTAGGTTGTTCACTGTGTTATTACATTAATTAAATCTATTTTTATGCTTAGGTGTTTTAATATAATGTGTTTATACACTAGATATGTGTTTCAAGCCAATTCACAAAAATCGAAAACATTAATCTTAACATTTTATCTTCTTTATTTTAGTCAACGCTTCTTTACTATGACTCTACTGCCACTGTCCTTAACCTGGAGTTGTCAGTTTTGGACACTTCCTCTCCAGTCACCCCATCATTGTACAGAGAAGCACTCAGAGCACAATGGAGGGGAACGGAGGTTATACTTCCGTCAACCACACTGCCCATTCACCACAAGGGTGAAGGTTCTCATACATCATAACAAACTCCACCAGTAATGAAGGTGGTACAGACAATTTATCAAGCTTTTAAAAAGCAGAACTTATATTTTATTTTATGTCTTGAAGAAGGCAGCGAGTGAAGATAGCAGATACTAAAATGAAATTACGGCATTTCTGATGCAGCCAGTCTCTGTGTGGCCATGGGTGGGGCTCCTCTATACACCCAATTGTAGGGATGAGGTTAAACGCAACTTTACAGATTTCGAAACCAATTCAGAATGTGCTTATTGAAATTATTTCCTTTTGAATCCCTTTTATATTTTTAGGTAGTTTTTGTGGAATGAACATCTGTTAGTGGAAAGAAACATGATTTTACCCAACGGAGGGAGAAGGGCATTTGTCCTTTGGGTGGTTGTGTTGCAGCAAAAAAAATATTCAAACAATTGTACTTTAGAATTCAGTAGGCCACCAACGTACTACACCTAACGCTGCCTGAAGCTGAACTCTGTTAGGTTGTTAAAGGGTCGGCTGAGGTGACAAACTCACGTTCAAGTTAAAAACCAAACAACATTATTACCTAGTCCCCCAACTAATTTATAACACATTCATGTACACCATTCCTTTTTTTCCCTTTCTGCTTTTCCTTTTCTTTAGGTCATTCCACAGAAAGCAAATAGAGACCCTATGATTTGAACTAGAGTTTACTACGGCAAGATTCTATGTTGTTCCAACGCTGTGTGTTGATTTGTCATTTTATGCTGTCGTTTGCATATTTGCATAAGCACATTTCACTAAAACAGGCACTAAACGGGCACAACAACAACCTAATACTGTGTGTGCTAGTCAAATTGTGCAATTTCTTCAAAAACTGCTCGGTCATGACATATTCCTACCAGTTTGGTTTAAAAAGTGTTTCCATAAATATCCAACAAATAAACTGAAACTTCCTCATCTCTCTATTCACTTTCATTACTTTTGCTGATCTTCTGAGTTTATCCTTAACAGACTATGAGATGGCACAACTTATGGCTTATGATGACAGGCGATGTGCAAATGTCCACAGAGAGAGTCACATTGAAAACAAAAGACACGTGAATTCCGAGCCAGGGAGTGTGTTAGACTCTCGTACATGGTCATAAAACAACATTCAAACTATGAATATAAATATGGAAGATGCAATGGCTAAAGTCAGCCAGTCATGCAGGTAAGACCACAGAAAAGATAGTTAAGTAGAAGTTAATTAACATAAGATTATTCTGTTATTTAAAAAATTCAGTAACAAGCAAATATTCAGTATTGCAACCTCTGTTCCATTCTGAATGTTCTGACAGCAGTTACATTGCCAAAAAAGGATATAAATCGGACCTATTTAATACAACATTAATTAATATGTTAAGATGAGAACAGCCGTTAGTGGAAAACACTAAAGAAGCTAAAGAAGCACTGCATAATGTAATTTTCTGGTTTGTGGTTATTTTTTGGTTAATAAATTAATTTTATCAAACTGTTAAAAAAGGTGTTGTAGAAGTCAAAGCTATGATAATGATATCAGATCCGTAGCCCTGTCCAAGAATTAAAAAAGCTTGTAGTACTGTAATGAACTGCCGCTCACGTACCTTGAGAAGCCCTTCCCACAGACAGAACAAATGTAAGGCTTATGAACTCCCCCATCATGAGAGCGGACGTGGTATGTCATGCGATCCTTTCTTTTAAACCTTTGCTGGCAGATGGGACACTCAAATGGCTTCTCGTCCGAGTGGGACAGCTTGTGGCGGTTGAGGTGATACACATCTCTGAAGGCCTTACCACACATGTCACAGCCATGATTCTTTTTCACTGGCTTAGGGGGCTTCTTAGGGATACTCTGCTGCTGTTGGTGCTGCATCGGTGTCATTATACTAGTGCCTGTAGATGTTGACGTGGTGGCTGTAGTCAGGATGCCAGCTACAGTAGTAATGTATGAAGGGTTTCCACTATTTTCACGTGGGACAGTGGATATGAGTGGCACCATGGTAGGGGCTGTTTGTGCCTTCTTAGGCCGTGAGACCATCTTAATGCCTGTGTGGCAGGACTCATGCCGCCGCAGGTGGTAGCTGTCCCGGAAAGCCTTGTTGCAGTAGCCACAGATGAAGGGCGTCTTTGATTTAGGCTCCTTTTTCACCACAGCAACTGGAGGCCCACCACCTCCGCCTCCCCCTGTCCCACTGGCCACACTGTCTTTAAGAAGTTCTGCAGCACTGACAGGGGGTTTCTGGTCCAAGGGAATGGGGAGCACCGGTTTCTGATCAGGTGGCTCTGTTCCAGAATTGAGCAAAGGCAAGAGGCTGTTCCCCGCTACTTGGTGCTGGTGATGCAGAGCCTCATTTGCCTGCTGTAATGAGAAGACCATAGCAATGTCAATATTGTTAATACATCGAGTGAGGTCAAGCTGATGCGACTGCTACAAAATATTTAATTTTGGCCATATATTGGTTTGCTCATTCATCCACAGATATAAATTATTTGCTTCTTTGCAAATAAAAATGAAATCATTAAATGAGAGCTAAGATGGAAAGTTGTTTAATGCCAAACTTTTAGATCAGGTATTGCTGTCATAAAATCCTCTGGACTTTGCAACAATATTGGACCAAATGAAACAAATACACCTAGAGAAGAGCAATTATCAGGCTTTGTGACACAAA
This sequence comes from Channa striata, assembly GCA_033026295.1. Taxonomy (NCBI): domain Eukaryota; kingdom Metazoa; phylum Chordata; class Actinopteri; order Anabantiformes; family Channidae; genus Channa; species Channa striata. The sequence continues at coordinate 27,623,812 of CM065174.1, read as the reverse complement.
AAAAACTGTATTTACAGCTGCTTCTTTTGTAATGAATGTTTATAGGAACATTTGGCCACTGTGTGCCCTGTGATGTCAGGGATGTGTGATGGATATTGTCTACAGTAATATCTTAATTGTTGTCTTAATGATGTGCAAGCTGACTTTCTCAGCAATCTGCAAATTAATTTTTTACTATCCTTGAAGACAGCTGGACAGCTAGCTTGTTTCACCATCTGGAAGCACCACTTGGAATATACTGTAGGTAATACAAAAAGCTTCAGGAGTTAGCTGTCCGTGGCAAACATGACCCAGAACACACCGCAAACTTCAGTGGACTCGTTCAGCAGAACAAGCCTTGCAACAATAAAAGCAACTGATGGCCAGACATGACACACACTGTCTAATTACATCACAAGTACCATGTCTATTCAAGTGGTCTAAGCAGATTGTTTCTTACTACATTTAAATAAAATTACTTTAGACCAAAGATTCATAGTGCCTGGTCAGAAATATTGAAGTCAGCTGGGCTTTAGAAAAAGGAATTGCAGTTTGACATTTTGCCAATATTTCTTTATCGTTATTGGTAATACCACAAGCTATATCCAGATCTCTTTTTTTGTCAATATCACACACCCCTACAGGATGTATTCAGAACTTGTGAAACAGTTAAGCAAAAACTGCTTCCCAATCTCGGGCAGTTGCTGGGGCCTTGTATCTATTCAGCTAACAACCTTAGGTAATTGTTTAGACCACATGATAAACCAGGTTTCCAATGTTTTCCATACAGAAGCATCCTGAGTTCCCGCTTCAATTTCTACACTTCCCTCTATTTATCCAGTCACTTGCTTTTCCTTAGTTACTGTAACTGGCTGCATTTTCTGCTTTGTTTATCTGCCTGCTTTTGGTTCAAATCTTACACACCCAGTTCACTAAACAGGAAGATTCATTTGCCAACAAACGTCAACAGATAACCCCTAGTAAAATATATATATAAGTATATATATATAGTAAATATATAAGTCCAAACTAGCAAAGGTGAGGTATGGTTTTTGTTTAAGAAACTAATGGCCTCAACTCACTCCTTTGTGAACTCCAAATGAAAACATTTGGTAACTTTCCTGCAGGGTCAGCAGGACTGCATCATGGGTGAAAAGGTCAGAATATAGTTTACCCACAAATACATGTAGACAATGGCAGCATTATTAATGTCGCTGTTCATACTTTTTGGGTAGTTTGTGAAGACCAGGCCTTATCGATCCAGACCATCAATGCATTTCTCCCTCATGAATTTCTGCTTTCCCACAACATAAAAAAGAGCCATGGCAGCATTTAAAGAAGTTAACTTTGAAATCATGGCACACAAAACAGCGACAACGTCATAAATGTAGATCCAGGTAGTTTTAGAAAGTAAGTTCTTTCCCAAAACTGTAACACTGCTGCAGAGATCTTGTCCCATCACCATTACATGGGATTGCATATCCCGTAAGTGTCATGTAAATTGCTAATAACGTGCACAACCGAGGCTGCAATTCAATCCTGGTTATGCAAGGGCGTCACTTTATATAGGTGAACATGTACAGTAGCACCAAGCGTATATCGAACCAAAGGGATACATAAAGAACTGTAACTGAGGGTCTCCACGTGAAAACTTGGAAAATATTTGTCAATCATTTCTTCCCATTTTGATAAATGCAAACGTAATTTTAACAATAACTATTCTTAAACCATGTAACGCAGTTCCTCTTCAGATTCAGTCTATGTACTTAATAGGTTGGATTAAGTGTGGTAGAGCAGGTGTTCTGCAGCTAGACTCATAAAATTACAAAGTCATGCACTTGAACATCCAAAACAACAAAAATTATGCAAACAATAAAGAAGTGCCTCAAACAAATAAAGCAGCACAGAAAATGCTAAGCAAGAGCGGTTAAAAAAAACTGTACAGAGGACATCTTAAGTCTGCAGCTGCTGGCAGGCATTGTTCGATTGGTCATGGCAGATCCCCTGTGGAATAGGATGAACAGGAGGTGGGGGCTTGTATAAGTATTTTGGCCTGGGTGAAAGCACAGATTCACATTGTAACTAGCAACTTTACAACATGTCAGCCTAGAGACACAGAGTTTGAGACAGCCTTGTTCTTTCCTGTAATCACCACTGGGCAGGGTTACAGACCTGACCCATGGCCTTTCAGGTTCAGCCAAGCATCCCAACCCGGTCAGGCAGGAGGGAGGGGGATGCGGTTTGTAGGGGCCTGGATTCTAAGTGCTGCTTTTTTCCCCCCACAGTGTTCTTTTATGAATGACACAAATCCTAGCACTGATGCACTTATGGCCTTCAGGGGAAGGGGGGCTGGGGTGATGGGGTCTCCATTCAGCTGCCGGCCATGTCCCTACTTTGCGCAGGCAGCCACGCTATGTGCTTTACCATGTTGGAGAGAGCTGGGGGCCGTCACAGTTTGTCGACTCGCTTTTATATCTGCCACACTGTAGCGGAGCTTAGACCAGAATCATTACTGCAATTACCATTTCTCCTAGCCTGTGTGCATCTCTCTTTCTCATGAAGAACAGGGAGAGCAGCCTGCTGTTCTATCACGCTGCTCTGATGACTTTGATACAAATCTGTTGTGATAGGTGAGGTCCCTTCCAAGATATATACTGCTGTGGAAAAGTAAGACTTAGAAGGATAAAAATAAAAAGGAAATACTACAACTAAAACTAATAGTAGCTTTGTTTTTTATTTTAGCTGTAAGGAGGAGCATAAATTCACCACAACAGTCGAATTTGATAGATCATTCAAATGTGTCACCACTGCCTTTCCATACACTACAAACTTCAGATGGTAATGGTGACAATAGAAATATCGCCTAGCTATTAATTATTCTTAAGTTTGTCATGAATACTAAAAAAAGTTATTTAAGAACATGATAATGACAATATGACAGGAATTGCAACCTTCTGAAGTCCCATCCTTACAATTTTCAGAGAACAAAAACAAGTTCTTTAGAATGCAACAGATTTTTCCTATATGAGACAAAACACATGAACCCTGAACAGGAGGTTCAGTAGACTTTGTCTCTTATAAACTAGCTCCAGTTATTCTAGCCTAGCCTCCCATTAAACCAAACTGTCAGAAATACTAACCATTAACAGCTGGCCCAGTTTAGCAGTGGAGTGAAGTAGCAGCCTACACACATGCTTGATCCTTGCTAGTATGTCAAATACCATGGCAACTGAAGCTTCGTGAAATCAACTGCTGCGAGTGTCTACAGCCTGCGAACCTTTGTCTTCTCGTCGGTTTGAATGGCTCAATATCAGATTTTCAGAAAAAAACAAAAATGGGCAGGTTACAGTGCAGTAGTAACATTTGTTTTCTTTTTTAAAAGACATTGATAGGGATTGGCCATTGAAGCATGTCCAGCCTTTGAAGGGACAAACTATCTGGGTTAAAGGGTCCGAACAAGTGGATAACACTCGTGTTTGCTAAATCGTGCTCAGAAATGGCAGCTAAAATGATTTAATGTTGACATAACAGTCAATAAATCCTGAGATATAAACACATAAAAAAATTGGACCAATAGTGGTACAGCAAAACACTAGAGATTAAACACTTTCTCAATACTTCTCCATCAAATGTCACTCTTCAAACAGCCCTAGCAAATGCTGAACATAAGAATTGACCTGCTGATTTCATTCACAATTGACTGGAGATGGAATTCGTAATGATTCACTTACATCGGTTAATTAACCTTTGGAGTGTACAGTTCCTTCCTCACTCTTTTTAGCAAGTGTGCAACATTGTTCTGAAAATATCAAATTGTTGCTTGTGGACTTTATGGCCCAAGTTTTACACACTTGTCCCAGCTATAAAACTGTTGGCTAAGCCTGCCTATGCTTTTCAATGAAGGACCAAAGACAAACCAAAACACGACACATCTACTCATCTATTTTGGTAGGCCTTACGAGGACAAAACAAGTGATCGCAATAACTTTCAGTTACACATTGACTCTCAGTGGCAGACACTTCAACTGATCATTAAAGTGAAAATTCATACTTATTTTAAGTTCAGACAGCAGAAACAAAGTCTCCTCGTCAATTCATTTTCAGTTGTTTCCGTGTTGACAACAGCATGATTTCTGCAAACAGCTGCTACTTTCTTTGACTCCTTAGCAGAGAGGGCGAATAGAGCCACACAATGTTTTGTTGACCCCCACTGATTCACAATAAAAGATCAGATCTCTTCATCAAATATTAAGTCTATCCAGCGCTGCTGGTCCAAGTAATTATTAGTTTGCAGTACTGTCGTAACTCAAGGTAGATCACATAGCAGGTATCACCTAATAAACTTATAAGCTTAAGATAACCTTTGGTGTACATTATAAGAGCTCAGTTCCCACCAAGGTGAATTTTTTCAGAGCCTTACATAAAGCTCTTACCAAAAGTAACTACTGCACTCACGCAACATTTAAAGATGTAACAGATTATGGGGAAAAGGACGACACGATCACAATCTGGATTTTACAGTTAATGTACGATTCAACAGAATATATACCGCATTCTTATATACAGACCTAGGCTTGACAAACTATTCTGTTTTCTCCAAATCAAAAAGATCTTTACAAATGTATGTTTCTGAAGCAACACTCCTGATCTCATTATAGAACATTATCAAGCTGGCACAAATTCGATAACTAATGTTATGCATCCCCAGGCAAACTCATCGGCCTTTTTAAAGCAACTATTTGTATTTGATATGTGTGATTTTACATCCTGTCAATGCTGCATGACTCCAAATCTTTGTTCAGTTCACAGCATAAACCAAAAGGTACTTTATTAATAGACCCTTGCAATGATTCTCAAATATTTCACTGACTCTATTGCAGTAGTTTGTTAATCAATGGAGCAAGGACACTTTGCAAAACCTGCTATAACTCTGATAGCACACTTCTCGCTAGAAGTTCTTCCATAGCTTGGAATAAATAGGTTCATAGTAATGCTGCAAGTTACCGATTGATCAGTCAGGAGCAAACCTGGGAGACAAATGCATACATTATAACTTACTTATAACGAGAAGAGCCTGAAAACTTTGTCAAGAAAACTTTAAACGCACTTTCCACCTTTCACAGTATTTTTTTCAAAGGGCAAGAGAAATAAAAGTTCATATTCAAAGGTTTACGTTGTCCCAGAATCAGCTATATTGCTGCATGTTACAGTAAATATTCTAGAGTTCTACAGTACAAAAAAAAGGTCGAGTCCTCCACAAAAGTCCCTTCTAGGTTGGTGATAGAGGAAGACGCGTGTATTCTGCCAAAAAGCCCATATGCACGAGAGCTGCAGCTGCACAAATGTCAATTAAACATTTGAATTATTGGAAAATATCTGCATTGCTGCTTAGCAGACTAACTATTGCTGCTTAGCAGCCCTTCGTTTCTCATTCAATCTCAGCTTCAAATTTACATGCACACATGGAATAATTAACTAATCGTAACCAATGTCGTAACCACGATTTATAAGTTCTGAAGATAGTTTTGAAAACAAGCTGCACATGCTTTATTAGCCCCCACCCACCCCCCCAATAAAACGGAGGGCCACATTGCACTTCAGAGTTAGGTGCTGATGGACTGAGACCCGATGTACCTGAGGCTCTCAGGTGGAAGAGGAAAGTTCCAACACTGAAGTTTACTGCGGTTTAATCGCAGCTGTCCCAGTGCTACACGGTTAGCCTGAACCGCAGCTAACTGGTCGTTCGCGAACGAGGCTCTGGCGTAATGTTGGTTTTAGTGAAGCCCGTCCGTTTTCTTGCTCTAACGGCAGAGTTACGTTGGGAGCTAAACTAAACTAAAAATATCGTTATCTGCCCCGTAGCGAGGACTGCTGCAGTGCAGACGAGAAGAGCACCCCCGCTAGCCGATTAGCTTAGCATACGTCCATGCAATAGCAACAACGTTAGCGCGCTAGCCGATAGCTCTATTAGCTAATTTGCTAGCGCGCGCGCATCAGCCCCAGTGGCAGCCGAAATTCGGATTTACGGCGCTTTTCTTTCGAATTTAGACCGACCCAACATTATGCTAGGATACAGACTTCCGCTCATTAGATAGACTGCGAAGGCCCCGCACAGTCTCCGTACATCGGCCACAACTGGAGGTGTGGGGTTCGATAAAGCTGCTTAGCAGTTTGCTACAGCAGCCCACACAGACGAGCTAACCAGCAGGCTAACGCTAACACCTTTGTTTTGCTTGGCTAACTCTTATTCATTTCGGAAAGTGATATTAAATATTTGCCAGGCTCGTCCACGCCATTTCAAAAACACTCCTACAGTTCTGATCAGACTACTGGCGCACCGCAGCACTTACTTGAAATAAAAACGTACTCCAGCTCGGTTCCATTGCAACACTTTGACTAAAATCTGCAGGAAACCTACAAGGAATCTACAACAAAGCAGCTAAACATGGCAGCTACAACTTCCTGTAACCCCCAGGGCTGAACCAAGTCCAGCGGAGTTTTTTCAGGACCTCTGGACTTCACAACTGATGAAGCCTGATTTCATATTTTCCCCATTTCTTTAGAAATGCGTTCCCAGTGACAATACTGCGTGAAAAAATACTTTTGTATACATCTTACAACGAGAAGAATAATGAATTGCGTAAGCAACTTTAGAAAACAATAATAAATCCAGTCGGTCCCGCGATGACATAATCTGATGCTGCAGCCTGGTAAAGTGACGGATCAGACATCCAGGATTTATATGTTAGAGCCGCATCTGTTTCCTGTTCATTTAGGAATAATCGATTTATCTATTGAAACAGTTTCTCTACTGATGTTTAAAAAAGTTGATGTTTTCTGTCCATATCTCACAATTAATTAAAGCACCATAACTGGCTAAAGTAACTTTTGCTCCCCTTCAGTTCTTAGACTTGTTTTATTTCGCTTCAGATTGAGGATGTGAACAAATGTCATCCAGCACAGTTGCAACATTTTCTTTGTTCTATTTCAGGTCAAATGTGGCAGCTCATTACATTCTGTCTTTATTGATGTTTTACACAATGTTGCACCTTTTCCGGAAATGTTTTTTTTTTTTGACGCAATGAAAGTCAACTTCGATATGGATTCTTTGATGTCAATAATTGTAGTTTTTGTGGGTTATGTGTGTAGTCTATGAATGACACTGCAGAGTACAGCGGCTCGCAGCAGACACACAGCTCTCATATGAATAAATATGTCCATGTCTGCTCGCTGAGACCTGTCAAATGCTGGGCTGATGCATAAACTGCTTCCCAGCTCACTTTCATGAAGGAAGCAAGCGTACATCCACGCTTTCCCATGGTGTCGACCTTTCCTTTGTCTGTATTCTAAGAAAAAGAAAAAGCTGTGTGCATATAATAAAAAGAATGACGTATTAAAGCTGTTTCAGTCATATTGACACGTTCAGATCTGGTGGACACGTGTTAGTTAATTTTGTTCTAACACGCTGAAGCCAATTCAGCCTTTACACAAAGTAACGACTGAACTCCAGACCAGGGCAAACTGCATGGACTGTCACCGGCGCACAGCGTCTGCATTAGCTGTTGGGTTTACTGGCTGCAGGTGGTGCTGTGGAGCGGGCACAGGTGAAGGCCATAAACATTCCCAGTGGAGTATTAATTCAAGTCATCACCATGACGAGGCCCTGGATTTTATTTACAGACGTTCTTGCTTCTTGAATCGGACTGGTCAATGGGATGCAACATGTCTGCAGCTCAGTTTCTACCAACCATTGTGACTAGAGGACATTGCCTCTATACATTTTGATCTTCACGACATGTGCTTAGATGGAATTTTTTTTCTTCAGCTGAGCTACTTTACGTTTATTGTGTGGGGAGTTATACAGATTCCATCTAAAACCCTATCACTGCCCCGTGTTCCCATTTAAAAATGTTTGAGGTGTCATCTGGAAAACAAAGGATGTATAGAATCGTTTATTCTTCTCCAACTTGTACCTTTCGTGCTGGCTCACAGAACCTCTGCATGAACCTGCATTGTGTTCTCTTTCGAGCTGTTTCCATATGCTTTTTGTTTGTCCGTTCCCGGCTGTTCAGAAAAGGAACCCCTCTCATTGTGTTTCCGAATCTTTGTTGCACTGTACATTACCAGCCTTTGCAGGCACACAGCACAATGGCTCTTGCAGATAGACTGGCTCAATATGTGCGGTCAGCCTATTCTGCCTCACCACGCTCAACAGGATTCATTCCATCAGCCGCTGAACATTAAAAATAGCCATGCACACTGCATGGCAAAGGCTGTGCCATAGAGATTTAATCTGGAAAGTTGAAGGTTACAGTGAGGTGAGTTTAAATTGCGTCCTGTTATTTAGATTTTCTTCAAAGTATGTACTTATGTGGGTGTGTCTAGCTGTGTCTAAGAAAGATTAGGGTTGATAATCAGTTTATTCTTACAAATGAATTCCTCCTTATGTACGCACACCTTAGTATTAGCACATATCATTTAAGATTTTGTGAACCTCTAAATTTTTACATTTTTCAAAAGCAAATAACGATGTAAGTTACACTTACATAAAAAAAATCATGTACAGTATGTGCCACCTAATAAGCCTTTGATTTTCAGCATTGTGTTATTATATGAGTAAATACTAACGATATACAGAACCCTCTGGTTCCTGCTGACACTTCGGGATAGAAGAATTACCATACTGAACAGGTCAGGGGGAATTTCAATAGCTCCACAGTATAAGTGTTTTTGTTAATACAGGGAACATGCAGAGATGTAGAGTTTGGGAAAACAAACTTTTATTGTTGTGTAATTAATGAGAAATATGGCACAACAACCACAAATCTATTACATCACTGTCAACTTATCTTATAGTTTCTGTGTGAGGAAAACAAATGGCTGACCTACAGTACCACCCTGTACTGTGTATGAACAGCTTTCCATTATGAACTGGAGGGATATTATATTAATATTTCAATCCCCTGTGATTGTTATAAGCTAACTTGTCTTAATAATAGCTAATGTTTAAAGACCACAGACAACAATCGATTGTTTCACCTACACCTGCAAAGACAGTATTGTACCATTAATGTACTTATGTTGAATTTGTTGTCACTCTACATTGACTGTGTCCACGGTCAGCTCGGCCCTTAATCATCCAACAAAACCAACCTAGAAATTGTTGGCTGTAATATAACGTTTTTTTTTTCATTCATTAACACAATTTCCCAATTAAGATTCCTTACGGCCCTGAAATTGTATTTTTTCATGTCATTTTCATTGAGGATAAACGAGAACTTGGTAAAGTAAAAAAAACTGTTAACTGAAAAACCTTTTGCAGGTGGCACATGCTGAAGTCGCATCAGTAACCTCAAACAGAGGTGAAAGGAAACATGCGGTCTATGTTCCAGATTGTTTTTAAGGAAATATTCACTATTCAATTAAAATGAAAACCAAAAACTGATGTTCAGAAACCCCAATTCATAAGAAGACATTCCATAATTATTAACATACTTCTCTCCTCCTTTCACTAAGGTTAAGCCATGGGGGACTGGTCCATTCTTGGTCGCTTCCTGTCTGAGGTCCAGAACCATTCTACAGTGATCGGAAAGATCTGGCTTACCATGTTGCTCATCTTCCGTATCCTGCTGGTGGCCCTGGTGGGCGATGCCGTCTACAGCGACGAGCAGTCCAAGTTCACCTGTAACACGCAGCAGCCTGGATGCAACAACGTCTGTTATGACACCTTCGCTCCTGTTTCACACCTCCGCTTTTGGGTCTTCCAAATAGTGCTGGTCTCCACTCCGTCCATCTTCTACATCGTTTTTGTTCTGCATAAGATAGCCAAGGATGAGAAGCTGAATGGTCAAAGAGCTCAGGTGGTGGACCAGAGGCCTGTCAGACAGGGATGTGGGCACATGGGAAAGGATGGCATGGAGGCCCTTAGGGTGGACATGCCCACTTACTGTCCACACTACAGCCAGGAATGGGACTTGCGAGAGAGGGACAGGGTAGAGCAAAGCTTCCTGGAGGACGATTATGGCGAGGTAGGAGAGGACCCCACGCAGCAGTCCAACCAGGTTCTGCTCATTTACATCCTTCATGTGCTACTGCGTTCTATCATGGAGGTCACCTTTTTGGTAGGCCAGTACTTCTTGTTTGGGTTCGAGGTGCCTCACCTGTACCGTTGTGAGACCTACCCCTGCCCGACTCGTACAGACTGCTTTGTATCCCGCGCCACTGAGAAAACCATCTTTCTGAACTTCATGTTCAGCATCAGCTTGGGCTGCTTCGTCCTCAACATCGCGGAGCTCCACTACCTGGGCTGGGTCTACATATTCCGCATCATCTGCTCAGCCTGCTCCACCTGCTGCAGTCAGGACAGGGACACCGTCAAACTGTACTCTAACCCCAACCCTCTCCTGCTAGAACTCAGGCATTCTCTTAGAGGCCAGTTGGTTCTGCAGACCCCAGCAGCCATGGCCCCAGAGAAAACTAGAAGTCTGCTCAGTCACGCTCCAGCTATCTCCTTTGAGACAGACTCAACTGTGGAATGCATGTCCAAGAGAAGCCCGGAGAGCAGAGACAAAGTAAAGGTCAAACTGGCCAATATGGCCAGGCTGGGACGGACTAAGAAGTCGTGGTTATAAAAGAGACATGAAAATGGATAAAAGAAAGCAGCTCCAAGCACTGGAACACACATACATAACAGCAGGTCATCTGAGCTGAAAATGAGCAGTTTTCTCCATCTGAACATTTATGTTTAATGCCAGTGTTCGGTGTTCGTGGTATGACAGGGCATAAAATTGATATTTGTATTCATTTGATTTTAGTTTTTTAGATTCTTTAGTTGCTTAAACACCAGTTTAACAGGCCTAATTCATCGGAACTGCTTGTTGGACGTTCGCAGGTTGTCGTAGAAAGAGGGAAAATATTTCTGTGCATCGATAAACACGCCTGCTGTTAGTTTTGGTTATTCATCGTGATCAAATGTGTTGGAATGTGTAAAACAAAGACATTTTGGCTTCAGATCAAAAGATGGATTTGATGGTTTGTTGGTTGGTCCATATAATACTTGCTTTCAAATCTTTGACTCGTGGGTTTTTTCTTTTGATATGTTTTCCATGCTGCAGCCTGTCTTTGCTTGTTTTTGGGGGTTTCTGCTTTCTGGCTCCTCTTCAGCAGGTCAAATCCATGTTCAGTTTGCTGAAGGTGTGTGATTAACCTGGTCGGTCTAAAACCTTCACCTTTTCCCTCTGATCAAGTCCTTTATGGAGTTGACAGTGAGATATGGATCCATGTCTAACTGCATGATGCATTTCTCTGTCGGATAAATATTTGTGTTCACCTCTAAATTCACTGTGCTGCCTCCATCCGGAGTCGTACGATCAGCAAAGATCAGCGAGTCTGTTCCAGATTCAGACATGCGGCACAAACCATGACACCACCTCCGCCGAGCTTCACACACAAGCTTCTGTGATCCTCCAAACGTTGCCCGTTCCATACTGTTGGGAGAGGTTCATCCTCGTCAATCAACAAAACTTTGCTCCAGAACTTTTGTGGATCATCTCTGTATTTCTTTACGTATTCAAACCTGCTTTTGTGGTTCTTACAGCTGATGATGTGTTTGGTCTCTGTATTTCTGCTGTTTTTGGTGGTTTTCCTCACAGCTGTCCCTTCTGTCATCAATATAGTATGACCTCAAATAGTTATTCTGCTTATCTTTCATTAATACCTCTGATGTTTTTTCCACTATTCTCAGCACCAAATGCCTGCTTCTCTCCCATAAATTGCTCGCTGGTCTTTATGTTGGTTGATCTTTTTAATAACAACAATAAGTCGTCATTGGTAAAACCCAGGACTAGAACCACCATTTATTATTTAAATAGTCGGCCTCGCAGCACCCGTCTGGCTATTGTCTCACTCATATTTTCTCATATTACTTTTGCTCCCTTACATGTGGGTGATTGCATATGAAAAGGTGCTGCTCTGTGGTGTAAGTACCATCAAATTTAAACTGATCTTATATTAATCTTTTGGCACCACAGTACTTTTATTTTTGGCCAAAATGTTAGTTTTGTAGCGTCCAAGTGTATCATAAAATTGGGGAAAAAAGAAATTTGATTTTTGCTTTTCCTCAGTTTCTCATAACGTTGTATAAAGATCCAGTTATTTTGCAACCACATAAATTTGAACATGCGTGTTGAGTTTATTCAGCATCGTTTTTTTCAGGTAATGTAGATTTTCGAGTTTTGAGATAGAAATTTTCTGACTGTTGGTACCTGAATAATGTTTGTCTTTTGCTTATTATAATAAAAGGTAGAAACACTTTTATCAACCTAAATGCGTCAGAATATCATAAATTTCACTAATGGTGCTTTTTCAAAGGTTTTAATGTGTTGTGATTATGGAACATGAAGTGTGCCGCTGGAACGACACATCATTCAGCCACAACATTAATACCAGCAGATGGTATTAATGTTGGGGCTTTGTCTGTTTGTATTGTTAATGCCAAATTGTCTTATATAAAGAATTTATATAAATTTTGTATATTTACGACAACTAAAAAAGATGCCTTTCTTTAAAAACAGAACAAAAACAAGCTTCTTGAATGTTACAGTCTCCTAAATTCACATTCACATGATTGCAGAAGCCTGACTGCAAAAGTTTGCATCCCCTTATTTTTAGATGGCAAAAATATATACTTTTAATGAACATAATATTTAATGCACAATTAGCTTCCACAAATGTTCCTTGAGGAATTCTCCTTGACCAGTTTTGTTACTCGTGATTATAAATTAACATAAATACTGGCTCAGTGTGCGTCATTATTATGTTCAATTTTGGATTAAGTTTGCATCTCCCTACATGCAATTTCACAGAGATGTTTGCATCCCCTTGATAAATTGATTAAAAATACATTTTGATTAAGAAACATTTCTATGAGCAAATTGTGTATTAAATATGATCTTGATGACCTGAAACATTTTGCTTTTTCAAAATAAGGGAATGTAAACTTTTGCAGCCAACTGTATGTATTCTCAGCATATTTAATACAGTCGTGCTGTGTTTGCAAAGTGAGAATGAGTTTGCAGTTCATCGCTGAGTCCTCTGAAACATCCTCAAATGTTGATAGTGTGCCACACATTCTGCTGTGTCAAACTCCATCCTAACACATTAAAATATGTAAATGTCATGTACTTTAAAAATGATGGAAATGTATATTTAAAAAGAGACAGTGTTGTCTTGCAGCAGCTGAGTGAGTCGGTGGTCAAGGCAGCAGTGAACCGTAACATCTCCTAACATGCAATAGTCAAATCAACTCAGTCTGTTAAAAGTGAATCTGTGCGTTAGTCTGACAATTACCAAACCCCGATAACATCAGTGTAACCAAGGACATGGTCTTGGAGACACTCTCGGCTTGTCCTCTCCTGTGGAACCATTTGAAAATTTACATCACTAAAGTTCAATATTAACTAAAGTAGCTCGATATTGTTTCCAAATGCAAATCCTGCAGAAACCACAAGGCAAGTGGAGTCCTGTAGACACTGATCTGTGTTACCAGAGGTTTGCAGATGGTTTTAACCACCTGAATTAGTGATAGCGGCCTCATCCCTAATAATACAAGGCATTTATTCGTTATTATTATTTATGAGTTTTCATAAGGAATGCATCTGTACGACTGTAGTGTAGTAAAAAAGCACAATTATTCCCTCTGTATCAGGGCAGAGAGTGGCTTTAAAATCCAGTTTCAAAGTTGAATCAACACTGCACAGCAGTTTATGGGATCATGCGAGGCCAATTTGCCCATGTCTGAAATAATGATGATCGCTTTCTTCCTTCCTCCTCGTTGTTGTAATGAAGTGTCAAATGCCTCGCGCCGTCTTTCTGTGTCTTTCAGCTGCTGAGCACATTGTCACTTGTGCTACCTTTGAATCAGTCCTCCACAGGCTGAGCCAACGTGAAAGTCTATGTGCAATGACACAGTTATACCCGTGAGTGGTGCTCTGAGCTCGCATGGGAGGAGGCCACACAGTCAGAGACATGTTCGCTGCCCTCACATATCATTTAGTGACATCAAATGCACAGAAACTGTCAAAGAAGCTTTATGTGTTGATTAAATACTAGTTAGATTTCGACATGCTACAAAAATGAGGAAGGAATGTTGCTGACAGATCCGTTTGATCAGTGACTCACATGGAGTTTGTGTAGAGTTTGGGAAACTGTGGCGCAGTCGTCCACCAATCCTACATTTGTTGGTTCAATCCTCGGCTCCTGTGGTCAGTAAGACACTGAACCCCACTTAGCTGCTTCCCCATCGGTGTGTGAGTGGGAAAATAAGAAGCAGTGTAAAGTGGTTTGAGCTGTGTAAGTGCAGACCATTTAGAGACATGAATGATCATGTTCTGATTTATATTATACGGTTAAGACAGACCCAGGACAAGGAGTTGCGTGCAAATGAAGACACCATGTGATATCTGACACAAAACAATATATAATATAGTCATAAAATGTGCCAATGAAGAAAACTGAAAGATGCACCGATGCCACAATCTTCCACATTCCACCAGCACCAGTCCTCACCTTCATCATCGTCTTAGTGGCAGCAGCTTTATGAGCACACTGGAAGGGATTATGTGTATCACACAAATTTTATTAGAACGGTCGTGGGATTAATTTGAGACTGAAATCAGTACTTTTGTGCAGGTGTCACACGGAGAAATACAAGGAAAAACAGCCGCTCTAATCCTCACTAATGTGTCCTGTACAACATGTATTAACAGCTGGAGAAGTTTAATTTGCAGTGAGTCAATTGACGGCCACTGTGCTGCTGCTCTCTGCTGATCTGCTTTGATTTGTTAACCCAAGTCCAAGATGTCTGATGAAATAGACGCTCACGTTCATCAGCAGCTACACAGCAAATACCGGGCGACAGTGGCGGGTGAGCTCAGCAGATGGCAGTAGAAGCCAGCGGGAGAAAGGCTTTCACAAGAGCACATGCAAACACAGCTGTTCACACCACGGTGACCTACTGCGCATTTGTCACGTTAAGTCCCCTTATGTCTCCTACAACACTGCTTCACATGGTTTTGAAATTGAGCAAAAAATACATCAATGAACTTGATCGATATTACTGTTTCAACTTGGAAAGGTCATATTCAAGCACAGTTTCAGCAGCTGAAAATTCACTTTACAAGTCCAGAATCCATCTACTTGGACGACACACCCAAAGTCTCCCTCCTTTGTGCTGGGGTGTGAAGACAGAGTTTTCTCAGCTTTGCTCGGACAAAGACACTTTACCTGTGAATACAGAGAACTGAAAACCTTTTAAATCATACGAATGGATTCTGTCTAAAAAAGTAAAAGTAAGAATATTTGAACATAATTTATCAACAAGGAATAAAAATGCAGATTATTCTTAAATAGGTTCCTGCTTAAAGCCCTAGAGGAGGTGACACTGTAAACCACAAGCCAAACGTTTTTGTGTCAGTGATTGATTTATTCATTTCCGAGTAGTTTTTAACAGATTCTCAGCCTTTGAATGATTCAACACATTAACTTGTGTTTTTACCACAGGAAGTTCTATAATAAGCACTCAGCGGTTCAAATTCTGCATTTGCATAGCAGCAAGGGTCTGTGTGGTGACAGCTTTGTCCACTGTGTCCATTTTGGAGTGTGACGTGTGAGAACAAAGGGCAAAAATGATTTGTACAATAAAGTCAGTGCGAGTGATGGATATTGTGGGGGATTTTTGCCTTTGATCCTCGAGTGACTTGTTCTAGACAGGCACATTGTCACTTCAAGGTGTGCAAGACCTTTTTGATATTAATTAGTGTGAGTATGAAATCTGATCTCCATGTAACAAGAATCCACACTGACAAATGAGCACTTATCAGACGCTTTTATCCAAAGCGCTTTACAATGTCGCTTCGCATTCACACACGCTCACACCAATGAGGGTGGCGGCCATGCAAGGTGCTCACCAACAACTACCGTACCAACTCTGAACGTCACAGAGACAAGCTGCTGCCTCACCGATGATGATCACAACTTTCTTTGTTAATCATATGTTTTATTGTACATTTGTTGTGTGCTCATCTGTGCCACACAGCGAACTAGTGATTTGAACGTGTATCTTTTACACAGTGACACCAAAAGCTTCTTCTCTGCGGATCATCATTTCTTTAGTGACAGATGCAACGGGAGTGCAGCTCCAAATGAATCCAACTTTCAACATTTTCCAGTTCTGATGTATACTCCTGTGAAAAAGGAATTTCTGACGATAAGATGTGACAGAGTTGACACAGATCACTTTCGAGTTGTTGACTTTTAAAAATGATTGGAAGAAACAAGAAAACGTTAACAACCGTTGATGAAATGAGAAAAGCAAGAAAGAAAAATGAGAAAAATGAAAAATGTTAAAGAGGAAAGAACATTGTAAGAAAGTAATAAAAAAAGATCAAAAGGGAGAGAAAGCACATAAGACTGAAAGGAAAGATGTAAAGGAGCAAAGGAGGCAGGGATGCAACAAAGGAGAGAATAAAGGAATGAATGAATGAAAGAAAGTCCTCAAGAATTTAAAAACTGAGCCAATTTTCATCAAGCCCTTAAATCAAAGCTGAGTGTCTACACTTAAAGCACATCCAGATTGTTTCATTTCAAATCCATTCAGGCCCAAATTATGAAAATCGTGTCGCTATTTAAATACTTAAGTGCCTGACAGTGTGATGTCAGAAATAAAAATCCTCCCACCATTTTATCAACTGCACTTAACAACTGTCACATATACTTGAATGCTTAATACCGTAAAGTACATGCAGTATGCTGTAATATACTGAGTCAGGTCCTCTGGAACGATGCTTGTCGCTTTACTTTCACTGACGACACACACACGGTGCACATTGCAGTTAAAAGGAAGTTCAAAATGCACACAAGCATCTTTGTCGTAGTAAAAACAACACATTGTATTTTATCTATGTCTTTCTTAATAGTTTTAATTAACTATGTCTCAGATGAGAGTTATCGTGGCTCTGGGGATGAAGCAGTTGTCCACCAGTCCCAGGATTGTCGGTTTGATTCCCGCTTATATAGCTGACACCCCATATGAAGCATGTCTAGCATGGGCCACAGAACAGGAACAATGGCAAGTGAGTTTTCCAGCCCACAGGATTGGCAGCAGAGAATATGTATGCAGGGCTTCAACAGTCTGATTAGAATTCTGTTAGGGATCCAGGTGAGTTGTATTAAATGCACGGATGATTCCATTTGTTGATAGATATTCAGCAGGATTGAAAGAGTGGATCTCAGGTGAAGTAACTGGACAAAGGGTTTGGGTGCCGTCACCTTGAGTTCTGTTTTGGTGGGGATTGGTATGTGCATGTTGGATGTCATCCAGGTTTTATGACTTATGAAATTCAGTTAGAGTGAGGGTGTGGAGAGGTTTGGTGTGAGCATGTAGTTGTCTACAGTCTGGGAGTTCTAAACATTCAGCTGGTTGATGATTTTAATTATGAAATTAATGAAACTGCTATTAGCAAGATAAACCCTGAATAAAGACAAGCATGGCAGTGTTGAAGATGTTCATAAAACTCATGGTTGGTAAGGTGGATAAATGTGAAATTGTTAAGTCTATTTGTTCATTTGGATCTGTTCTAGCTCAAGGCTTAACCTCCTCACTTTTTTAAAAAGGGTGAAACAGAAGTCATTCTCGGAGTGGAGAAGGTCTTAAAGTCCCAGATCAGAGAGAGGGGTGACCAACATGCCTTGACCAAGGCTGGGGACTGGTTGAGGTATTGGACTTTCTGGCTAGTTTCAAGAAATCTGCAGAACTTATTCAGTTTTGACAACATTAGATAATGGATTCTTGTTAGATTAGTGGATTTGATACTCAATTTGAATCCACCTGACAAGTATGGCATTTGATAAAATGCTATCAAAGCCCATTCTTCTCAGGTATGAGAGCAGCTACACAGCATTTCAAAGTGCTTTATGTACAAAAATAAATGTAGAAATATTGAGCACAATAAGAAAAAGTTAGTCCACTAAAGTGCAGAGACAAAACAAAACCTCACATTAATGAAATAATAGCAAGGCAATAAATTAATATTAAAAACATTTTTCTTCCTGCTTTAATGGTTGGCATTTCTGAAGAGGAAGAGAAAACTGTTCTACAGAGATGATATAGATTTTAGGTGGCAAAATGCAAATATTTCTGATTAGAAATTAAGTATTTTGAGGACATATACAGCCCTAGATTTCAGAAAGACGAGACATACGTTATTGGAACATAGATCTGTGTGTCATCAGCATAACGCTGAATATGAAGGGAAATCATTCCATACTGATAATGAGTAGCTTGTTGTCAGATAAATATGCCCTCGTGGAAGCATTTTAATAGAGGATAAGGAAATGCCAGGGTTAGAGCCTTGGGGAACACCATGTGTCAGAAGTGAAAAGGAGGCATCACCATCCATTACAGTCTAAGTATCCCTGAGGCCAACCCGTTCAAAGGCGATTAAAGAAAGTTGCATGATTGATGCTGTCAAAAGCTGAGTTAAGATCAATGACCAGCATCAGCTGGATGTAACAGATCATTCATTAGATTATTTAGGCTGTGAAATCATCTCAAACCTGAGCGGAGTTTATCAACTGCTGTTAGTGTGTACAGAAAATATCTATTTTGAAAAGACAGCTTTTTCTAAAAGCTTTGTCAATAAAGGAATGGGTTTATTTTCTATTAATATTAGCCATTAAAAAGTAAACGTAGTTTAGAAAGATATAACCTTTCAGTTCAACTTTTAAATTGTACATGTAAAAAGAAAGACACCCAATGTGTATCTGCCCTGAATCACCAAGTCTTGCACAGGCACTTGTGATACACAGGCTAATGATCTGTTGTGTATCTAGTCCCATACTGTGTTAGTAATGTAATGTGCAAAAGTTGGGTGGGATGTGTTAATAAGTAGAAGGTCCAGCAGGATCCATTCAGCAACAATGTGAGTCTACGGGAGCTATTGATAAGGATAAATAAAGGAAGTGAGGTTTACCTGTCATGTTTGCTGTTGTCACTTGTCACAGCTGATTCAGGATGGCAACATTTAGATGATGTGGAACACCTTTTAGACATCAATTGTTGGATCTAAGATGGTAATCTATCCAAAGATTCATGTTAACTGGACTTCTGTCTTTCTGGTTAAAAACATTACATTCAATACGTATTCAAGCAGCTTCTTCAGTCTAAATAAAAGTGGCTAGGGAACCCAAATCCTGCAGAGTGGGCCAGAGTGTGTTCCCAAAGGATCACATACCTGTTCACTTCAAACCCACCAACACACTGAGACAACGACTCTTCCATCCAAAAGACCAAACACCTAAACACAAGAAGAGCGACGTAGTGTTTGGAGCTCTACATTGGAGAAACCAAAGAGCTGCTACCCAAGAGGACGGCCCAGCACCTCACACCTTAGCACAGTTTAGGAGGTCAGGGTCGTTACCGTTACATCTTGATTACAATCTGTTCCCACCCACCTTAACGAGCCTATGTAGGCCAGGGTGGAACAAAGGCCAACTCTGGAGAGTACAAGTGGGTTCCCTAGCCACTTTTAATAAGACTGAAGAAGCTGCTTGGAGAAGTAGTGAAACATTTCTAACCAAGAAGAAAGAAGTACAGTTGACATGACTCAATCTTCGCATAACAAAACCTGGATGACTGAGAATCTTCACCGACATATGCCCAATCTAGTGGAAAAGGAAGCTGCACCAAAGTGGAGGGAATGGATGAAATAATATTCAGAACAGTTTTCTGAGGATATGTCAGAGTTAGAGAAGACTACGCAAAAAGACTCGTAAAACCAGAATTTGTGCATGCAGTAAGGTAGTGAAAACGCATAGAACCGATCGTCATCAAGACAGAAGATCCAGATGGAAAATAAAATTAGTATTGGGTCAGTTTTACTTCTCCAGAGTGTACATGGGAAAATGGGATGTGTGGAGGGGAGATGAAGCTGGATAAATTCAGTTAAATTCAGCTGGAAAAGGCCAGGTTAAGTCAGCCAACAGGGGTGGACACAGGACTCATAGGCTGAAAAGGCCTGAGTTGAGTGGCAAGTCCTTCGCAGAGCTTAAAGGTTCGTCTTTTTTCAAGCCTTTAAGAAGCACAGACACGTGGGAATGGGAGGCAGAAGAACAATAGTTGCCAGTAGCTAATTTGAAAAGCTAATTCCTGGATTATGCCTAGATGGTGGAGAAGAGTCAGAATAGAGTCCGAGTGGGTGATTTGGACATGATATCTGAGGAGGAAGAGAGAGTTTGTATATAGGTGTATGGTGCCGTTCCAGTTGGTTAAGGAGACTGAGGGTGCACATCAAACATGAGGCTTTACTCTTTAAATGTATTAAAAATGTTTTGAACAGACGGTTCAAAATATTGCTGTTTTCAAATGATGTGACTAATAAGGGATACATGTCCAGTTCTGGGGCCCAGGGACATGAGCTGCATGAACGAGGAACTGATTTGGGGCTGAGATTAATGTCACTCTGTGTATATGATTGCTGGAGAATGAGACTGAGCTTTATCTAGAATCTTTGTGGCTGTGTATGGACTTCCTAGGTCATCTGAGCACCCGAACAGGAACAGGAACACAGTTGTGAAGGTGTGATATTGTAGGAGCCTTTTGTTTGTCAGTGTAACTGCATGTTCTGTACATGTCACTGTTTGGAGCTGGGTTCAGTAACCATATACTGGTCCCAAGGGGTGCCACAGTAGATGGAAAACAGTTTTGACCACTTTGTGTCAATTCACTTTGTTACACTCTCTTAGAGAGACACTGTGTATGTCTGTGAAGTTGTTGGATATAGACGAGAATGGACAAGATACACTGAAAGGTTGAACACTTTGTGAACCGTGAGCAAAAGAAATTTCCTGTAAAAGCAGAAGGGCAACATTTGAACATTGTTTGGCCCTGAGCACGTCATCTACTTCATACCTGCCTATACAGTAGCCCCTTAATGGTTTAGGTTTAGGTGGGGAAGGTCTAGGTGTGGATTTGTATGCAGACAGTACGGACATGTCACTACCAATATGTCATATTTCAGAATATGTCCCCTTCCACTTGAGTCTACAACCACCAGACTGGACAAAAGGGATGAATGGAGCTATCTGAAGGCTCATGCTCAATGCAGTTTATTTACGCCCACACATGGCCGCCGTGCTAACAATGGTAAGTTATGACACACTCCACAACAAACATTGTCCATGCCACATCTTCTCCTAAGTAATGTAAAGTTATGGCTTCTATTCTGGCAAAGTGACAATGTGTCTTTGCCAAGCTTCAGATCTATTGGCTGGACTTGGAATAATGCTCTTGATGCTCGGAATGTGTGTAAAGGTAAGTAAGTGATTGAGCCCTTTAGTTTTGATCAGTTTCTGAGAAAGTCAAACTTTACTTGAACAGTAGTGACTGGGGTGGGACCCTTAATGCATGTACAGAGGAGAATGGGTAGTGCTGCGGCCTCACGGCTAGAAGGTCCCAGTTTCAATCCACCTGTTGGATGCAGGAGTTCAGTGTGTCATTCATGTGTTTTTCAAATGCCTGCACAAGTTTTCTCTCGGTATTTGAGTATTCAATCACTGTG